>JAZKJV010009120.1:0-183792 GCA_037367405.1 Ottelia alismoides
TAATACAGCAACGACGGATATATGTGTCAGGTACGAGACACAGGTAGGAGAGCGAGGCGTGCAGCTCTCCGGCGGGCAGAAGCAGCGCATCGCCATCGCAAGGGCGATACTCAAGAACCCGACAATACTCCTCCTCGATGAAGCGACGAGCGCGCTAGATGCCGAGTCCGAGAAGAGCGTCCAGGAAGCGCTCGACCGCGTCATGGTGGGGAGGACGACGGTGGTTGTTGCGCACAGGCTTTCTACGATAAGCAATGCCGACATGATCGCAGTGGTGGACGGGGGAAGGATCGTCGAGACGGGCACGCACGAGGAGCTGATCGCCGACTCCAGCAGCGCGTACGCGGCTCTAGTGCACCTCCAGGAGGCTGCGCAGCTGCAGCACCGGCCTGTCTCCGACGTCAACTCCTACCTAGGTCGACCTCTGAGGTATTTTCGCCGCTTTACAAATTAGTACCTATAGATTTTGAGATAAAATTCGCAATTAAGGAGGGGGTTAGATGCAAATATGGAAGTGTATAGGTATAAGTGCAAAAACCTCTATATTTATTTATAAAAATCTGTATACGTTTGCAAGAAAAAAATCATTTGTAAATTACAAAAGTATATAAACGTAATTACCTAAAGTTTACATTTTTATTTTCAAGGAATAGTCTAAATAAGGTCAAATTATTACACTCAACTCCGGAAACAGAGATAAATGGGGCAAATGCAATTTATGAAATGATGGCTCCCATATTTCAGATCATATATTAATAAATTATCTTTTTACGGAATAATCCATAGAATATGAAATTATTATTATCAACTCCGGAAACTGAGCGAAATTGAACACATGTAGAGGGTTGAAAAGGTATATTTTAACAAAGGCATTTTTACCCGGCATACCCTATATTCTTTTTAAATGACCTCTATGACCTTTGAAACATCGATATTCCTCCCTCGACCTCCTAAACTTGCTCTGTCTTACCCTATAAACCCTGCCGTTAATTTGAGACTTTTTGAGTTAACTAACTTGAGTTTAAGTTGAGTTAATCTAACCTTAGCAAATCCAATGATAGGTTTTCCACTCTCCCTTCTTTCTTCTTCTCTCTCCTTCCTCCTACTCCTTAACTGTCAAGCAATCGGACCGCCACTTTCTCCGCCTCCATATCCTCTCCTTTGTCTTCATCAGCGCCATCGAGGTCGTCTCTGTGCTGGACAATCTCGTCACCGATGACACGGAGACCACCGTTCCCATGTCCAAATTCGACGGGCTCCGCGCCACCACACTGGAGACTGTTTACCTCGTAAACATGGGCGGTCTGATGGTCTCCCCTGCCAACGACATCCTGTGTAGGAATTGGATTGGACACTTGAACGGGACGTGCGAGGTAGGTAGGGTGTGGGGTCGACCTGGAGGAGGTGGAGCTTGTTGGCGGCGGGTCGACCGACATGAGGGAGGGAGCAAGGGGACTTCGAGAGGCATGGGGGAGGGGGAGCATGGGGGGCTTCGACCGGTGTGAGGGAGGGGGAGCATGGGGCTTCAAGCGACGTGAGCGATGTGGAAGAGGGGGAGGGGGGTGGGGGGGCATCGAGCGGCGTGAGGGAGGAGGAGCAAAGGGGGCTTCGAGCGGCGTGGGAGAGGGGGAGTAGGGGGGGCTTCGAGCGGCGCGGGGGAGGGGGAGCAGGAGGGGCTTCGAGCGGCGTGGGGAGGGGGAGCAGGAGGCTCCGAGCGGCGTGGGGAGGGGGAGCCATGGGAGGCTTTGAGCGACGTGGGAGAGGGGGAGCCAGGGGGCTTCGGGCTGGGTGGGGGAGGGGGAGCAGGGGGGCTCCGAGTGGCGTGGGGGAGGGGGAGCCGGGGGAGGCTTCGAGCGGCGTTAGAGAGGGGAGCAGGGGGCTTCGAGCGGCCTGGGGAGGAGGAGCAGGAGGGGCTTCGAGCGACGTGGGGGAGGGGGAGCAGGGCTCTCCGAGCGACGCGGAGGAGGGGGAGCCAGGGGAGGCTTCGAGCGGCATGGGAGAGGAGGAGCAGGGGAGGCTTCGGGCGGGGGAGGCCGGGGCTTCATGCGACGCGGTCGGTGGGGGCATGGGAGGCGGGGGCCTGGCTTGGGGGGGGGGGGTGGGAGGGGGGGAGGGGGCTTCGAACAGGTGGGCGACGCGGGGGCCTCGAGCAAGTGGGCGGCACGGGCAGGGGAGGCAGCGGTGTTGGGTGGTGGGGGGAGGCTGGGTGCTGACTTCGAGGAGGTGCACTGCTCGCAGTTGACGCTGCGAGTGGAGGGGGTTATGGATGCAAAAATCCCTAATATAAAATAAAGAATGTAATAGAATCTGATCACTTTTGATGGACAAATGGATGTGGGTTAACTAGAAGGTCCGTAGGTTAAAGGTTAGTAAGTTTACGGAGTTGAGAAAAGAATTACGATATTTCAAAGATCGTAGAGGTAACTGGCAAAGATTATAAGATTTGTCGGGTAAAATTTCTTTGACAAATTAAGTGCTATTTGAGTAAAATTTGCTCATTATTATTCCCGCGTTAGTAGTTTGAAATTGGGAATTTTTGGAATTGCAGCATCAAATATTGCCGGGAGCTATCAGGCAGGACCAACACCAGCCTAGGCACCAGCTTCCACTCCGACCGTGACTCGGTCGGTCGCTACGTCCCCGACGGCATCGACGGCACGTCGAGGAAGCCCGTGTCGATGCGTCGCCTCTACTCCATGCTCGGCCCCGACTGGCTCTACGGCCTCGTCGGCACTCTCGGATGCTTCGTCGCAGGCGCTCAGATGCCGCTCTTCGCGCTCGGCATCACGCAAGCTCTCGTCTCCTACTACATGGACTGGGACACCACCAAGCGCGAGGTCAAGAAGATTGCGATCCTCTTCTCCGGCGGTGCGTTGTCAGCGTCTTCTTTCACGTCCTCGCGCACCTGAATTTCGGGATCATGGGCGAGCGCCTCACCCTCCGTGTTCGCGAGCGAATGTTCGGAGGTATAATCTTTTTTTTTTAAAAAAATCTTTATTTGTTCTGCCATTTTTTAGGAAGAAAATCAAACGTTTTTCCTTCAAAGTATATGAATTTAAAAAAGCTTATTCTATCCAAATTCGACTCAAATCAAGAGCAAGGTCTAAATGTCGCGATCGCTTATGATCAAACGTATTGGTGTAGCCATCTTGCAGAACGAGATCGGATTCTTCGACGACATGGGCCATGCTAGCTCGATCCTATCGTCTCGGCTCGAAACCGACGCGACCTTGTTGAGAACAATCACGGTCGACCGATCGACGATCCTCCTCCAGAATCTGGGCATGATCGTGTGCTCGCTCGTCATCGCATTCTTCCTCAACTGGCGGATCACTGTCGTCGTCCTCGCGACGTATCCCTTGCTCATAAGCGGCCACATAAGCGAGGTACGCGTAATTACATTTATATCCTTATATTCTTACAAAATTCATATTGTAAAAAAAGTTAAGAGCATAAGTATTATTGGAAAACAAACCGTTTACGAGATTTTGGATGGGGTCTCGCAGAAACTCTTCATGAAAGGCTTTGGTGGCAACCTCAGCAAGTCGTACCTGAAGGCGAACATGCTTGCGGCCGAGGCCGTGAGCAACATCCGCACGGTCGCTGCCTTCTGCTCCGAGGGGAAGGTCATCGATCTCTACTCTCGCGAGCTCGAGGCACCGTCGCGGCAGTCCTTCCAGCGTGGGCAGGCCGCCGGCGTCTTCTACGGCATCACTCAATTCTTCCTCTTCTCCTCTTATGGCCTTGCTCTTTGGTATTTCAATTTCACCGTGTTTGAATTACCGTATTGGAAGGATTTCGTGAATTTTTTTCTAAATTAATTTAAATGCACAGAATCACGAAAATTTAATTACATGGGTCGTGTTTTAATTATGAATTTTAGTGGGGCCATTCCATGGAATCACTTTACATTACTATAATTCGGATCGATTTGCCGACTCCAGGTACGGATCGAAGCTGATGGAGAGAGGCAGGCTAGCTTCAAATCGGTAATGAAGTCGTTCATGGTCCTGATCGTGACCGCGCTAGCAATGGGGGAGACTCTGGCACTGGCGCCAGACATCGTGAAGGGGAACCAGATGGCGGCCTCCGTCTTCGAGGTGCTTGACAGGAGGACCGAGGTGCCGAGCGACTCCGGCGATGACGTCACTAGGGTCGAGGGGCACGTCGAGCTGAGGGGCGTCGAATTCCGATACCCGTCCCGCCCCGACGTCACCATCTTCAAAGACTTCAATCTCAAGGCGAAGATCGGCAAGACCGTGGCCCTTGTCGGAACGAGCGGTTCCGGCAAGAGCACGGTCTTGTCGCTCATTCTACGGTTCTACGACCCGACCGCCGGCCGAGTTCTGATCGATGGTAAGGGTTCTGATGTGAGTCTACCGTTGCAGGGGTTGTGGTGTAATTTTGCCAGGGCTGAGACATGATAACAAATAATTTACCAAGATTTATTGATCGTGTAGTAAATTTCCAAAAAAAAAATGTCCTATAAATTTTTACAATTTGCATAACAACCTCTGCAGTTTTTATATATTTTAATCCTTCATTGTATTTTGAATTTTTGCGAAAAATGCAGGTAAGGATATAAGAAAATTAAGATTGAAGTCTCTCCGCAAGCATATCGGCCTAGTTCAACAAGAGCCGGCTTTGTTCGCGACGACAATCTACAACAACATCGTCTACGGTAAGGACGGCGCGACGGAGTCGGAGGTGATCGAGGCAGCGAAGCTCGCCAATGCGCATTCCTTCATAAGCGCGCTCCCTGATGGCTACCGGACCAAGGTCGGGGAGCGCGGGGTCCAGCTCTCCGGGGGGCAGAAGCAGCGTGTCGCGATCGCTCGAGCCGTGATCAAGAACCCCGCGATACTCCTCCTTGACGAGGCCACCAGCGCACTCGACGTCGAATCGGAGCGCGTGGTCCAGCAGGCGCTGGAACGGATCACGCAGCGTCGGACGACGATCGTCGTGGCGCACCGTCTCTCGACGATCCAGAACGCCGACGTGATATCGGTATTGCAGGACGGCAAGATCATCGAGGAAGGCAGCCACGCGAGCCTGGTCGAGAACAAGCACGGCGCGTACCGGAAGCTGATTAACCTCCAACAGCAGCAACACCAGCAGCAGCAGCAATGAGTTCATGGATTGTTATTTAAAATTCACTTCGAAAAAAATAAGAATTATCTTTACACGTTTTAATCTTAATTCTCAGGTGGTGTTTTTGCAAAATATTTCATTTTTTTGTGTATTGGCTTTGTATAATTACTGGATAATTGGCTGTAAATTAGGGTGGTTTTTAATTTTGCTACGAGATAATCGTTTCTCTCCTAAGGTTGTTTCTATTAGGCCTCGCGAAAGCTCGAGCTCATGAGCTCGATCCGGACTTCCAGTTCTATCGGATCAGGCTCGACCTGTTTATTATCGGAAGCCCATGCCAGCCCACTAAGTCTAGAAAATATATGAAACCATATTTATCCCTTCGTTTTTGAAACATTAAAATTTATTTAAAGGTATATGTTCGATTTATTATATTTATAAAATTTTATATCGGCTTAACAGAATTTGAATAAGAAGAAAGTTTAAGATCCCTCGAATATGGTGAGATCTTAGTAATGTCTTAACTATTTTGAAGATCTTCAGTAAGCTTTCTAGATTGAAATAAATCATAACAAATCAGCTTTTTATGGCCTAAATGTCACACCGAATGAAATTTACAAAACCAAAGAGACTCTAAATTAGAGCGAAGGAACTTTTCCGTTAAACTATCTGGTTTTCCATTGCCCAAGAAAAGGTTGTTGAACAATGAATGTTCTTCTATTGGCAAATTTTTGATAAACCTGGAGGATGGAAACCTACAATGTGTGCCCTTCCAACGAGAGTGACGCTTTTAAATTCTCTCTAACACCCATTATCATAGACATGATATTTTGTTTAAAAATCCTTATTGGAATATCTATAAGATAAGGCATAAATTTTTGTGGGTTGGGAACTCAGGCATGAAAGAAACCCCTAAGGTGGCGAGGTCTAAAGTCACTCGTCTTGTCTTAAATGACGGATGGGTATACTCAATTTGAATTGTTTAATGATGCTCTTCTTTACAAATCGGTGACAAATTGATTAACTTCAAAAATCCTTGGATCTCGGGTTTGCTAAGTGATATCTACTATCGGGGAGGATCAATTACTATTATCGATGGTTCAAAATCTAGCCATTCTATTGTTTGGAAAAATCATTTGAGGAGCTCCAAACCTCGTCATTCGGTTTTTCAAAAGAATCTTGGTAGGAATAATCAAGCTTCCTTATGGAAAGACCCTTTACAAGCAACAAACCACTAATACATGTTTTCCCAAGACCTCAAACCGTTCATAAAAAACATTCGTACTTTAGTTAGTGAGGTTTGGAGAAATGGAGGGCAAGACTTAACTGGTTTAAAGCTCTGGGAAATCGCATCCCTATTAGTATTTGGGGTAGGGTGGTTGACTTAAGAGATAACTCTGAGGAAATTTTCAGAGATATGAAATCCTTCAAAAAAAAGACACAATACATTATCCTGGTTTTGGAAAAACAAATAAAAAATCCATTACCAAAATCTTTTATTCACTTTTCGTTGATGGGGATTACATTCTACTATGCACGCAAACTTTTGAATTTTTTTGACTCTCGGATATCCTATTTCATATGGCTTCTAGTTCATAAAAAATTATAACTCAAGATGAACTCCATAAGCTGAAAATCTTGTCCGTGAACAGATGCCATTATGCCGTAATCATCTTGTTCAAAAATTGTGTGGTTACACGTGATATCTTCGCTGAATATGGACGTGAACCAACCTTTGATGAATTTTGGACTTTTATAACTATCGGTAACTTGAACCCTCTAATTGAGGTTAAATTGAAAAGATGGGTCATAGTGTCTACTTTGTGGTTGTTAATTTGGAGAGAATGTTAAATTGGCTTTTGATGGTATACCTTTCAATAAAAAAGGTTATTGATGAAGTTTACCTGGTTTGTGTTTTAGAACAGGAAAAACCCTGATCCAAGTCTAATGATCCACATTTTTTTGTTACGAATGTGTTAAATATAAACTTAAGACTTAAGATGACATGTGCTTTATGTACTCAATTTAGTGCCTATTCACTTTTAGGTGTGTTGTCCCTATGCTTCTCTCCTCAGCTCTGGCTCGGAGTTTTCTCCTATTTTTCCGGTGGTCGCGGTGAGCCGTCTGTGGAGATGTCATCATAAACTATGAACCAGATAGTTTCGGACCAACGTTCTTTGTTGGCTGCTTTGGGTTTGGATGAAGACCTTCTGCTAAAATCATATGTTGTTGGATTTTTTGTATGGTTCATTATTACTTTTGGGGTAACGTATGGTTGATTTTGTTGCCCTGGTTAAGGGTGTTTAAGCTAGGGATGAAAACGAATGTGAATATATTCGTATCCGATCCGCTATCGTATTCGTTTTATACGTATTTTGACATTCGTATTCATATTCGTTTTAAAAATGGATGAGGATATGGATGTCACTTTAGCATTTGTTAATATTCGCATTCATATTCGTATATTCGTTTTCGAACATAAGTATAGTAATATATTTATTTATAAATGTGTGTAACAACATGTTATGATTGCATTCACCATCGTTGATATAGTTTTTATGAAACTGCATTATCTGATATATCTATTTTATGTTTAAACCATCCTAAACATGTGTATTAGTAAATTATTTTTGTTATTATTTGTATGTGATTCGTATTCGTTTTACATTCATATTCGTTTTTAAGGATATGGTAACACATTTTTCACATTCGTCAATATTCGTATCCGCATTCGTATCCGTATTTCTAAATGGATAAGGATATGATTATACATACATTCGTGTCCGTATCCGACCGTTTTCATCCCTAATTTAAGCTCATACTATGCATACTTTATATCTAAAGGGGTTGTAAGTTTTTGCTCCGCGTCTGTGCGGCCCCATCAACTCTTTGTGATGTACTGACCTTATTTAGGCACTATTCTGATGAATGAATTTCAACATTTTTTTCCTAAAAAAAAGCATTCGCACATGTTCGTTATTTTATGGGATTGGTGGGTTTGCGAACTATTATGCATAATGTGTATATTTGCAAAAAGGAAATGAATTTATATTTTATAGCAATGAAGGATTTAGTGTGAAAAGTGTTGATACATGCTGCAATTTCTTTCAAGGTAAAAAAGATATATGATGCAATGTAATGTGAAATAATCAACATAAAACTAATGAGAATGTTGAAGTATTTGCACGACATAACAATAAATATATGATTCATTTAGAATCTTTAACTACATAAGTTAATATAACAATACTAACATTGTTAAAAATTTACAAACATTTTAAATTTCAAAAACACCAAATCATTTAACGTGTAAACCTACTTTATCATTACACGAGGGGAATACTTTAGAAAGGGACGTATTTGATTTTATTACCAATTGCGATATTATGAATTGTTTGCTGAGCATAGGAATCCATTACTATATATTAAGCAGGGGGAGTTGCACCCCGCCTATTAATTTTGCCATTAATTTTGCCATATTTTACCCTTCTCGACATTGTAAAATAATGTTTGTGTCAGATCAGCGATGCACCGCCCCACAAGAGCTTCCACCCCTTCCGTGCTCCAACTACCTATCAACACCCAATGACAGTGGTACCAGAGCTGTCATCAGCGATTCAATTCTTAGGATGGGGAGAACCCCTCTGCTGGCTCCATCTACCCCTTTCCGCTCTGCAGGGAGATGATGGTGGTGACAACGACACTGGAACCACAACCAATTGTTCCTCCATCCTCTCTTGGTCCTCCACCTCCTCCCCTTTTCCTTTCTGCTCAAATTCCTGATGTCATCCGTATCATCCTCTTATTTGCCTACTCAGAAAGTGTACATATGAGACAAGAAGGAACAATCTTAGGTTCCACGAGGTCGCAAAGGTAATCGGTGTCGAGGAAGCACTTGCAACAACAGCGGAAGTCATGAAAGAGGGCAACATGAAGGAGAGGTTGTGGTAGATGGTGATGAAAGCATTGAAGGCCCTGAGAGGGGAGGATTCCTAGGACATAAAAAGGGTGAGGAACAAAATTCTAAAGTGCGACGTAAATAAAGACTTTCCTATAATTATATTTGATTGGGTTCTTGTTTCTTCGCATTCAGACTCTATGTGTTTATTTGAGTTCTTTCATCTTTCTTGAAAGTTTCATATCTTGAAGTTGTTACTTTGTTTTTGGATTCCAAACTATAGAGGATGGTATTGTAGGAGACAGTTCCTCTCCTTATAGTGCAAAAGTGTGTGGTACCCAGATGTTTATGTTAAGAAGTGAATCGAGCAGGGAAGTGAACATGCAAAAATAAGTATATCCTTCATTATGTTGAGGATTAAAACTACAACCTTTATCTCCACCTTGAATAGCACATTCTTAACTCTGGAAGTGTTGAGATAATTTAACCTCAACCTTAAAAAGACATGTCGATTTTTATTTCGGAATGGAGGTGGGATAAGATGTGGGTACTTTGGAGATTTTTATTCTTTGCAAAAAAAATCCTACTCTGAGAATGATTGTCTCTTTTGTGAATTGTAGGATTAATTTGCTCTTTAAATGAGCATAAGGAGTGGAGCTTCTGGATGATAAGAAAACTAATCAATCACTTCATTACTTATGTAGGTCAAGTGTTAGACTACTTTTCAAATATGAGATATTGGTTGCAAGTTTTGTATTGTTTGTTGATATGAAATTTGATTAAAATTTGATATTGAGCAATTGATCTTTTGTGCAGGTCTGTTGGTGGGAGCGACTACAGTAATTTTTTATCATCAATTTATTGTTAGGGCAGCGGTTAAAAGGCATTGGGATTCTTTAAGAGCAATCCCCACAAGCGAGAGATAAGAACTGATCACCAATTACTCTAAAGGTGTGATTTATGATGATGATTATTCTTGATATAAATATTTCTCGGTACTAGATTTTCTCTCTACCCAATTTGACAGTAAAGTCCACCATGTATATAACTAATTTTGATGATTATTGTTCAGCTGGATCCGGGATCATACAAGTCCATCATTGATGCATTCAAAAATAAATTTACATAGGTTTATTTATTTACAATTGGATGTAGACAATGCTCATCTCATAAACTATTTTCTTCATTATGATTAAGAGCAACTCACTCTGTCGATGCGTGTATCATCGAAGGGGAGGAGATGGTGGGTTTTCTACGACGGCAGAAATAACTGTCATGATGCTAATGTTTGTGAGGAACAATTGAGGAGGTTCTTTAATGCTGGGACCAGCTAGATCGATTGATGTAGTTCTATGGATGGTTGTGTATAAAAAACATAAAATAGATACCTTTCAAGTGGTTGCTAAGAATATATTTTAGAGGTATAAGCAAAGACATATACGATCATCTCAACTATTTACGATCTGATTGGATCAACAATGGAGAGAGAAGCAGACAACTATGCAAAAGGTGGGTTTCCCTCTTCTTACTTCAATGTCATGTCGATATGCTCGAGACACGAATGATGTATGATGGTCTCTGAAAATCTTAACAAAAAATTATTTTAAAATATTACTTGGTTAGAATATTTCCTAAAGGAACAGAATGGAGACTAAGGTTGAAGAAGTCTATGACCAAGTCCAAAGGATAGCTCATTAGGACAAATCATCACACAATCAAATATAGGACGAATCACAGTTTCCGTTAGGGATCCACCATTTAGGTTTTGGCCCTTGAACTGAGACATTGAAGAAGTGAGAAAGGATCTTTCCCCGTTATGATTAATATATGTATCTTAATTCTTGATTATGTTTGTTTGACTCAACTTGACATGGCAGTTGGATGTTTTTATAATTCACTATCCCGTGCAAAGCACAGGTTCCTGCTAGTTTTAAATGATGGCGCATGCAACAATTATTTAGTCGATTTATATGTTTTTTATATGTGTATAAATTACATGCATTTATCAGTTTTCAAGGATGATGAACCTCACAATCTTATCTATATCATAGTGTCTTGCCTAATATAAATCCTAAATCCATCACTTATATGCAATAATTTATGCTTTGAAATATTTCGACGACATGCTTCTCATATCAACCATCTGATTGAGGCTAGTATGCTTTTGATCCAACGAATTTCAGATCCGTGTCAACCACCAAATAGATGCCTTCTGATTATGTTGTTGTTAGAATCGATTCCCGATTTAAGGCCTCATTTTCCAAATGCAACAAAGAAGAAACTGATCTTTTTTCAATTTTTTTTCAATCGTGCCTCTATTAGGTTTCATAATATCAGTTATGTCCATCGCTTTTTCGCAATATCAATTATGCCCTTCTTTTTGGATAATTAACAATTGTGCCCCGTGAGATAGTTTTGTCGATAGTGTGATGAACCAAACCATAATTCACACAAATCAAAACCCGTTTTAGTAAAATTTTCTTACAATTGTTCCCCGTATAATTTAAAAAATGCTTGTCTCCGTCTTTTTTCTTTTCCAATTACACGTGTACCCTTGAGATAATATTCATTGGGAAAGGAATGGACGGAAGAGAGATCAAGGTACACAACTCTTAATTGCCCAAGAAGGTAGGCACACAATTGATGTCATAAAAAAGGGTGGGAGTGGCAAAATTGATATTGCAAAATCTGAGTGGTACAACCAAAAAAAGATATTTTTAAATAACTATTAAAATAATCTTAATTAACTAAATAGGCAGGATGATTTATTATTTTTAAAAAACACCATCTATCAACATCGGAGGTGTCGATTTGGTATGCGAAGCAGGTGCCGATTTGGATAGAGAGCCACCGGCTCGCCCAATTCCACCTATAAATACACCCCAATATCCAATTTCCTCCTCACTCCTTCCCCTTCATCCTCTCCATTCTTCTCCCTTTTCACTCCCCATCATCTCAAATTCCTGATTTTCTACGTAATTTATCTCAGATAATCGTTCTTGCACTGGTCTTAGTCAAGTAAGAGCAAATCAAACACTTTCTTTTTTTTTCGTGACATTTTTTGCAGCTTTTTGCTCTATAGAGGAGATAGTTTTTGGTAGTTTTTTGCTTATTATCTTTCTAAATCTATTCGTTCACTTTGAAGACATTCTTCATTCCAGGTAACTTTAATTTTGTACATATAAAAATTCAATTCTAGTTATCAATGAGATGTGTCATTTTATTATATAATTTCCACTGCTATTTGAACATTTATTAAATTTTTTTATTTAAATTTTATGATCATTTAAAAATTACAACCTCTTATACATAGTAATTTAATTAATCATCTCATAATATCATAATAAATATATTCTAATTAATTAGTCAAATTTATATTTTTAATAGCTAATGGGAAAGTTAAAATAATTGTGTATTATAAGGAATTTTTAGTTTCATAAATTACATTAATATTGAATTAATTATTCATCTTTGTGAATTAATGTATTACAAATATTTGAAAATTTAAATATAGATATTTATCTTTAAAATAAAATTTAATTTTATTAATTAAATAACCCAATATATTAAATTTATGATTTGAAAAATAAAAAATATTTACCTACTTTAGGATTAATGTTAACTTCATAATTAAATTACATAATAGATTAAATTAATAATTAGAAAATAAAAAATAATTACGTACTTTTAAAAATTAAAATTAATTTATTATATTGAATTAAATAATTAATTGAATTGATAATTGAAATATTTATAATAGATAAGTATTTTAAGAATAATTTTATTTCCATAAATAAATTACATATTAATCAGTTATTCATCTATGTGTGAATATCTTATACACAAGTGAAAAGTTACATACTTTTAAAAATTAAATTTAATTTCCTTAAATAAATTATATATTAGAATAAATAGAGTACGTCACAATCTATGTATGAATATCTTATATGATTAATTTTAATTTAATAAATTAAATTAGATTTTAAATTAATTATTCTTCTAAATGTATTGATCACGTTATTTTATTTATTAACCATATTTAATCATCAATCCATGTAATTTATATTTAGATATGGCATCCAACAATGTTCATGTTTTATTATATTAGGATGGAGCGGTGAATGTGACCGATGCACACGTAGATTATATCAGAGGACAAAAATATACGGTTTTATTCCCACGTCAGATAATCTATTTTGATTTTGATATATTGGATCAAGTTTCCACAGCCATCGGTATTTCACTTGATCGATACATCATTACATTTACTTATAAGTAGTTGTATGAAGGATCAACATTTTATCTAGTATCAATTCATGATGACGAATTCACTTTCGCGATGATGGATTCAATTGACAAAGTGAGATTCATTCACCTTTTTGTAGAAGCTACCCTCTTGGTCAAGAAAATGCCATCCTCATTGAGGTAATGCGGTTAAATTTAAATTAAGTAATAATTGTAATTTCACAATATATAAACTAATAACTATATTATTTAATCAGGCCAACAAATGATTCGGTGGTTGACAATATCGAACCCTCACAATTTAATCAAGATATTAATTTGTCGACACCAATATTCGAAGAAGATAGCAGTGAAATTGAACCCAAATTTTATTCATCTGATGAGGAAAACATAAATACTCACACATGTCATGATTTTGGATTTAGTTCGTTAGCATTAGCCTTAGAAAATGAAAATATGGGTCACTCTTATTATACCAATAATGAGGATGCAGATGACGTACCGATGGAAGAGTTGCTTAATGTATTTGACCATGAAATTGCAGAGGCAGAAGATGTTGCTTTTGTAGATAGACAAGGTGCTCCTACACCGACGATTCTGGAATAGATTATTGGTTTGGTAGGAGCTATAAGTCGAAAAAAGATTTGCAATATGACCTTAAAAAATGGAGTATAGAAAATAATGTCCAATGTAAGATGAAAGCCTCAAATAAGCAAATATTTACTGTTATACGTATTTATGACAAATGTGGATGGAGTTTACATGCATCTGAGTGGAAATCTTTTGGAGATTGGTATGTTTCAGGATATAGAAGAAAGCACACTTATCGGAACACTATTCTTTTAAACACCGCCAATGCACATCGATTTTTGTAGTACAATACATACTATACTCATTTAAAGTGCAAGTAACTATGACTTTGGATGAATTATGTATAAAATAAAAGATGAGCTATAGACAAAGATTAACTACAAGAAGGCTTGAAATGCAAGAATACTTGCAATGGATATTATTTATGAGAATGAGAATGTGTCTTATTGTAATATTTGGAGATTCATTCGTGCTTTAGAATGACACAATCCTGGAACATATATATGATTTCAAACAGAACCACGTAAAACCACGACCCAGGTACATTTCAAAAGATTCTTTATTTCATTTGGTGCATGTCGTAGAGCATTTAAAATTTGTAGTCCGATTGTGAGTATTGATGGAACACAATTGTACATGAGATATGCCAGTCATATGTACATTGCCATTGTCATAGATGCAAATCAAGGTTTAATTCCTCTCGCATTTGCTACTGCGGAGAAGAATGAAAATATTACTGCATGGAGAAGGTCTAAATTTGGTTAGGAAATCATCAATCGAAGGGATATATGCTTTATTAGTGATCGGTTTTCTCGTTTGAAGTATGTTGTAAGTGGATTATTTCCACCTGAAGAGGTATTCAGTCACCTCCATTGCCTTCCTCATATGCGTGAAAATATGTATAGGGCTAGACACAGGAATTGCTCCATTCAAAATCGATTCTATTTTGTTGGGGAAGAGCCATACGAAAACAAGTTAATAGCATGATGTGAGATATTAACATTCTTGATAAGGACGCCTTTGAGTGAATCGTTTCACAGGATAATAGTGATAAAGTTACTGGGCATTAAGTCAAGATAATGGACATATGGGCACATGACCACAAATTTATCTGAAAGTTTCATTGGAGTCAATGTAAGAGCCCGTGGTCTGCCTGTTATATCAATGATCTTAACAAATTTTCTCAGAACTAATGGATAAAGCGACGATCGACGTGATGAATCAAAGAGAATAAAAACACACTTAACGAAAAATATGAGGAGTTACTTGAGGTAAATACTAGAGAAGCTAGATCATGTCATGTCCACAGATTTACTCTAACCCAATTTCAAGTGTTGAATCGAGAAGGCTATGTATAGGAGGTTAACTTAAACGGTGAGGAAAGTGATTGCACGTGTGGATTTATGCAAATCAAGCGTTTCCCCTCACATAATAGCCGTAACCACCGACACACGGACTCATTTAGACAACTACAAATAATGTTCACGACATTATTCAAGCGAGTATTATCATCAGATATATAGATTCTTTTTCCATCAGATTCCATATCAACGCTATTGGGGAGAATAAGATGAAACCACTATGTTATCCCCTATTATCGAAAAGAGGAATCCCGAACGATTGGTGTAAGGGAGAACTCGAAATGAAATTGATGAAATGTGTGTGAGATCGAAATTGTCTGCAAGCCACCTGGTCATAACAGATTAAGTTGTCTACGGAGATTAAAAAACCGTAGCATATGAAAGGTAAACTATGGGCCTGTTTGGTTGCAGGGTTGGGCAAGGTTGGGTTGGACTGGGTTGGGCTGGGTGAATAGTAATATGTGAGGAGGAAGTACCCTTGTGAATAGTAACCAGGGTTGGGCCAACCCTGCCCAACCCTGCAACCAAACATGCCCTATAAGTTAATGTTCTATTTTTTAGTAAATACCTTCTTTAAAAATATTGTTGTTATTTATTTATTAATCTAACACATTGTTAATTGTAGATGACACACTTGGATAAAGTTATTAATCTAACATGTTGGTATTTTATCGTAACGAGTTAGATACACAACATGCACATCAGGTAAATATTGAAATAAATTACACATTTATTTTAATAATCAAGGTAATGATTAAATAACTTTCTTTTTTCTGAATGTAAATGATTTGGATACCATATGTCGATGACAAAATCGTACAACTGCATGAGATTGGTCTACGAGGTCAGACTATTTGGATGAGTAGGGTACCATTGATATGCTATGACATTAGAGCTATTGATGAACATGATTTCGCTGAGGTCGTTTCTTTCCACAAGGCAGACCAACAGTCATCGAAGAGACCTCAAATGAAACACTGATTGATCAAAACTAACCCATAATATAAATTAAGTGATGAAAAGAATGGAGTTAAAATTTATTATAACTCTACAATAGATGTGTATAGTGTGCAAGTATGTAGAGGTCAAACACAAGGAGCAAATTAAAGAATTGTGCAATAAGGTGCAAAAATGCGTGCTTCTTATTGTCTATGTATTATTTGTGGGTTTTTAATTTTTCAATTCTTTTTTATTTGTTAATTTATATTTTTTAATTATTTTTATTTGTATAATTTTTTAATATTTTTATATTTTTTTCTTTTAAGGATGTAATATAAGATATATAGTAGGCTATATATACAAGATAGAGTAAATTAATTATATATACAGCTAAATATACAAAATACATAAAATAAAATGTTTTTGTGTTTAAACTATTTTTCTTCTATTTTGTAATTTTTAAGGAATTTTGCTAAATTTTATGGATTTATAAAATAAAAAATATCAAAAATCTTGGATTAAATAATAGGCCGAAACTAAAATGGAAAATAAAAATAGAAAATAACATCGAAAAAATTTCAAATCAATTTTAATATATAAATAAAAATATAAAGAAAATTATAAAATAGAAAATTATATTTTGGGGGCTTTAGGAATTTTTTAGATTTTTATAATGGTTTTCAGATTTTTTAATTTTGAAGACTTTTCTTTTTCCATTTTTAGTGATTTTTGATCTAAAGGTTCAAAATACATAAATAAACAAAATATATTTTTTGGAATTTTTTAAAAATGATTTTATAATTGTTGTGGGTATTTGAAGCTAAATAGGAAATATTTGTTCTCTTCTTGATTTTTAATAAATAATAAAAGAACAAAAAATTGAAATGAAAATATATAGCGTAATAGTACACTAAAACAAACACCTAATCCTACATTTGGGATTTTTTCTGAGTAAAGTGGCTATTTTAAATAAAAATATCAAACATACAGAAATTAATGGCCTAACAAGGGCATGTGTCAATAAAAATAAAGATGAGGTTTGCATTGCAAATACACCAAAATATTTAAACAACCAATGGAAGACTATGGACCAAATACAAATAATAGAAGCTTCAAGGGCCCGACTACAAAATAGCCGAGCTCACGTGTCCATACACCTGAGCCTCGTTGGCACATGTCAATATGCAAATAAAATAAAAAAGAGGGTTTTCTTGCAAATATCACAACAATATTAAACCAATATATGAATATTTATATATTAAATATTAAATACAAAAAGTGAGTTGGGCATAAGTGCAAAATACCCAACAAAGCGTGAAGACGGATGACTTGATGGAGTTGACTAATACACGTGTCACGTCCTCATGCGGCGATGACGGTTTGCATCCAACGTTTTGGATTGGATCCCAATGACGGATCTGACAGTGATGCTCTGATTAATCGGACGGTGGTTGGAGCGCGGGAAGACCAACGACAAAATCGACGACTTTGAAGCATGGAGGAAGAACGACCGAAGAACACGACCTGGATGAACTTGTATCTTCAAAATCTTCATGCCTGGAGATCCTTCTTTACTTCTGATGGCTTCAAAAGGGTGTTGGTGTCCTCCCACATCGGTGGAAGGTCTAAAAATGGCACAAGAGCTCTGGATCGATCTGGCGGAGCACTTGGACATGGGTGATGTCCTTGAGGTTTAAAGAGCCTCGAAGAGCTCCTTTCTGTTTCTTCTCCTACAGGAACTGGTTAGGCACAAAAAGGTGAAGCTTGGGTGAGCTTCATATGGCCGGATGAGCAGGAAATGAAGTAGGTGATGTCCCTCCGATGTACGATGGAGGAGGAGGGAATGATTACTTAATACCGACAGGGTCAAGGTGAACGAAGGTGCGTCGGGGGTGGAGAAGGCATTGGGAATCGAGGTGAGGGTGATTGCATAGTCAGAGAATAAGGGGAACAAGAGGAAGGGTTCACCAGAGCAGAGCTCCGATGATCTACGAAATGGATCGACTACGCCAAATTAAACGATTAAATGCTATAATAAATGCATGAAATGAAATTAGGACTAAAACTAAGCTAAAAACAAAAAGAAATTACTTCAAGCCATTCAAAACCGATAAGATGGTACCTCACAGTGGCGAAGGTCACCGGAGGTGGTGGAATGCAACTCTAAGCCACGCCTGACCTCACTAAGATCGGCTGGAGACACCCCTATCACAGGTGTCGATGTAGAGCATGAATAAGGAGTCAAAACATGTCGAAGAGTAATTCAAAAATCAAAAGGGAAATCAGAGATGCTTATGTACACTTGATGAATACCTGATTCTCACTCTTATTCTTTTATTTTAGCTCTTTTTCTTGGCAAAACATCATGTAGATACTTGTAAATACAATAACTTGGCAATTTGCATGCCTATGTTAATATTGCATAATTAGCATGGTTTTGGCTAAATAAAAGAATAAAGGTAAAGAAAAAAGAATGATGTACTTAGAATAAATACAGAGTGACCCAAAACTTAAGAGAAGGTCAATCCTTGATCTGATTGCAAAAATAAAATGAGTAGAGAGATAGGGTTCACTTTGTGTTGTGTATACTACCTATATTTGTAAAAAATATTTGTATATTTATTTTTTACAAAATAAAATTTAATTATTCTTTTTACATGCTTAAATATAATCCTGAAAATAATATAAAAATGAAATCAAATAAAATAAAATAAAAATAAAATCATCCATGCATTGTATAAAATACACTGGTATATACTACACTCACTATTTATTATATAACATTAATTAATTTATAAAAATAAAATAAAAATAATTTTATACTCCTTAAATTTTGTTGTAAATAAATAAAATATAAAATAAGGTATTTTTGTAAAAATAATAAAATAAAAATACTTGTACATAATACATAGATATATTATACATGTATATAATACTATATATTGTATACACATTAATCTATTTTTCATAAAAATAATTAAAAATCATAGAAAAATAATAAACATTTTTGTTTTTTTACACTTTTTATTTTAAATTCATTTGCTATTTTTTATTGAATTTTTATTTATTTTGTATATTCCGATTTTCTGATTGGTCCATAGGTTTTGTTGACTCCAGTCAATGCCCTCTTCCAGATCGGGCCGGGTTGCCCGCCTTCTCGCCAGAGCCTTTTTTCCTATTTTCCCACCCGACTCCGACCAACTCTTGCTTCGATTTTTAGACCCGTGATTCCTCGGACACCCTTGATCCTCACGGATCCCTAGGGCTATTTGGATCTCCTTAGGGTTTCGTGCTCCATGCCAATCTTTCTGGACCCTTGCTTCGCCTATAAAATCTTGCCTCTGGCTCTACAACACGATAACTCAGGCCTCGCCTCTTCCTTCACTCCTAGACACCTCTAGCCGTGTGACAACAACTTGGAGGAGCCTTTAGAGCAGAGGTTGGTGGCTTAAAGCCGCAGTTCACCAATGTGGCCGGAGACCTCCACCGTGTGTAGCCTCTCTCACCCGCCATAGAAGATCGAGGCCATCACCTTGACATCCAATTTCGCCTAGATCTTATGAGCTCATTGGTAGCTTCAGGTACCACTCTTATCCCTCACATTCCACTGTTCGATCCAATCCTTTCATTTTGCACCGCCACACATTCCCATGCTCCGACCAGCTGGTCGAAGCTTCATTTCACCCATACACCCGCTCCGATCAATATACCGAATCACCCATCATCTCTTTTCATGACTTGATCATCCTTAGACTTGCCCATTTGGGTAGGATTAAGGCTAATACCTCCCTCTCCGACTATCGTCAGAGGTCAAGTACCATCCCTAATCGCTTCACTCGTCTTTATGATCAAATAACCCCCACTGGAGCGTCGCCTTCAAGAGTAGATACTTTTGGAGGAACTGTTCACATGAAAGAGCCCATTTGATCACCCAACTACTCAGGCGGAGCAGCCCTAGGAGAGCCTCCATCACCATGGCCATATGTCCATTCTTCTCTACATCAGAGTAGCCCACCTGATGCGTAGAGCCTCCCCGAGCTTACCGAACCCTTCATATACTTCATCGGGTCGACGGATTCCCTCCCTAGCTCGATTGAAGGTCGTCTGTGGGGTGTTCTTCCAGCATCCTCCACCGTCGGATGAGACCCCTATCTACCAGATCCCATCATAGCCGGCCGACATGTCCAAATTTCGACCGTTAAATCAGCTTTGCATCGCATATGACACACACGTAGCCGACCAGATCAGAGCCATCAGATCTGCAACAGGGAATAATCAGAGTCGTACAATAGCAACACCTTCCACATGCGCCACATGTCTCTGCATGGGTATGTTTTCCTTTTGCCCTCACATGTTTATGTTTTCCTATTTAATCCATTAAATAAATGGTGTAGTTTTGAACTTTTACAGTTTGGACCTTGTAGTTTTGATATTTGCACGTTAGTTCTATTGAGTTGAAGTCACATGCGTGATCACATGTTTTTCTGGGTTATTTGCACATTATGGCCTGAACTTTCAGATGTGATGAAATGAATGAAATGTTTTTAGAATTTGTGTATATACCCCTGTGGGTTTGGATCACGTGTAGTGCGTGTGCTTGCTTGGACTTATTGCAACTTCGACCCTATACTTAATAATTGTGTTACCATTTGGCCTTGGAGCTTAATCTATTTGCACTTAGGTCCTCGTAAAGTATACCTAATTACATCTTGGATATTTGACTTAATAATTATCATATTAATCCTAAAATTATCTAAAAATTACCATTGACTCACGTTAGTGTGTAGTATTTATCGTAATTTTGTTGGACTAATTTGCTTGCATTTATTATTTTCTAAAATTCAAAAAAACCCTAAATATTATCCCATTTATCTTTGAAAATCCTTAAAAATTCAAAAATTGCAATAAAAATTCCAAAAAATCATGTGCATGTATTCTTGTATGTTTTACCTATAGTGTTAATTTGGCTTGAAAATTCCCTATAAAAACCGTAAAAATTACAAAAGTTATAAAATCTTACAAAATCATATAAAATTCAATAAAAATCCAAAAATTCTTATTTCTATTCATGTTTGTTGGTCTTTATCTATACTTTGCCGTAAAATTGCTATCTAGGATTCTAGGGTATTTTAATTATTTTTAACTAGTAATTTAATCCTGGTTGTTCACTGTTTGCATTTTTATCACTGTTTGATTTTTAGAAAATTATAAAAACATTCGAAAAATCCCAAAAAATTACCAAAAATATTTAAAAACCTCAAAAACCCAAAAATATTTTTACCTTAATTTTCTGAGCATTTTTATCCTTAAGGAAAATTCTAAAAAACGATTTGTGTGTTGTATTGATTTCTTGATTATTGATTTTGTTTCCTTATTAAAAAAATAAAAATATGCAAAATTTAAAATCAGTAAAACTAGGTTATTTTATTTTTGAGATTTGATTACTTCGTATGATTCTCGTGCTCCTTGTGTTCGACCCTAGTTGCTAGACCATGTAAAATAAATAGCAAACCGCTTACATTTGTGCTTGATTATTTGATACTCAATAGAGTGGTTGATTTTTCTTGTTGACCAAATCAATTAATTAGGGACAATAGAATTGTTTTATTTTCCACCTTAATCGATCTTGGATTTCGTCTCATCAGAATGGAGTCGTTGTCGGGGAGCATATCTTAGTAGTCATTTTTCACTTTTTGCCTATTTTTATATCTATTTGATATAACTATTTCTGGCATCTTCTTTGTTTCACTTTTCGTGCGAGGAACCGCCCAAGGGGACACTTCGTCTTTCTGTTGGAGGGGAAAACACCTGAGGAGTAGAGGAGCATGAGCACCGATGAGCAGCTGTAGGGTTCCACGTATGTACTCGATCAGGGTGACATCAACAACACATTCTAGCCTCCATGGAGACCATGCAGAGACAAATTAGAAATCGGGGCACATTTATGGCAGATGTGCGACAAAAGCTAGCACATATGTGAGCTGACCGAGCAGAGCCGTAGAGACCAACCGGTGGAGAGATTCTAACATCTGGATGAGGATACAGATGACCAGAGGATCCACAAGAGCCAGCCAGACCTGCACGTACTATGAGGCAGTTACACAACTTAGTACAACCCTTACCCACCACTGGATCCATACTAGAGATTCTGGGCGACTTCGAGCTCCGCCCCCAAACAATTCAGCTTTTGCCCAAGTTCCATGGGCTAGCCACCGAGGAGCTGCATCTACATCTCCAAGAGTTTGAGATGATTTGCAACACGATCCATAATAGATTCGTGGACGATGACACTATCAAGATGATGGACTTTCCATTCTCCTTAGTCCACAGAGCAGCCTACTTGCTGAAGCATTTGGGGAACTACGTCACTACTTTGTAGCAGCTCCAGACTGAGTACTTGAACAAGTACTATACACTCGGTCGGACCAATGCAGCTAGAGCTTTGATCAACAATTTCACGATGATACCAAACGAGCAGTTTCACGAGGCTTGGGATCTATTTAGAGAGCCCATCGACTGGTGTACAAATCATTAGATATCAAATCCCAAGTTAGTCCAGAGCTTCTTTTGTGGTCTGACACCAGAGCTGTAGAGGCTAGTAAATGCCTCATGTGGAGGGTCCTATTTTACAAGGATGAGGACCAAGTCTGGGCCATCTACGAGGATTTGGCAGAAAACTACACGGTGATGTCCCAGACCAGGGTCTACACTCAGGGGAAGTCCCTCCCAGAAGACGTGTCCTATCAAAGGATAGCACGAGTCGATGCAAGTCCATCTTCTTCATCAGCAACAGTACAGGTAGAGTCATCAACCGCTGACATGGGGATCATCAGCGAGTAGCTGGACCGCATCGAGCTCATCGAAAAGAAGCAATGCCAGGGTCTTACCCAGATAGATCAGTTGGAACAGACACTAAGTGACCTGAAGACTCAAATCATGTGTCTCTAGGAGGAACAGACGACTCCATAGCCCCGTATCAGGTCACGGGCTGATCCCAACATCAACAGCTCCACCTAGCCTTTTACCACCTACAACTAGGTCCACCATATAAAGACAGAGCTGGACCAGCACCAGCCACTACAACACTATTCCTAGACACCATCATCTTAGGACACTCAGATGGTGGTTTAAGAACCTTATCAGCCCCTATCAGTTCTTTCTCCTCCACCTTTTGAGCAGGAGCCGTTGATGGAAGTCAATGAGATTTGGTATGACTGGTACCAACAACAATCCAAGATTTGTCGTGATCATCTCGGATTCAGATGGTCTGCCGAAGGCACCTCATCCCAGCAACAAACTCCAGCTCAGGGCGGACAGAGCAACCAACACCAGCAGCAACCCCATTAATCCCAGTCATATCAACAGCAAGGTCCTCACCCCTACCATCAAGGACAACAGTAGAGGCAACCATAGTAGCCTCAGCAGTTCTCTCAGCCTCTCCCTCACTATCAGCAGACTCAGCCTCATTTCCAGCGAGGCAACCCGTCCTGTTCTCATGGACCCATCTATGAGAACCCATCCCTTGACGACCTCGCCCGCCTACTTTCAGACCAGCAGGCATCCTTCCGGTAAGAGATGGATGAGTTCTGACAGAAGATGAGGGAAATAATCAAGGGCAAGGCTGCCATACTTACTCAGATTGAACCGAACCCGAACAATCTGAAAAAGAAGTCTGAGCAGGTAAAGTTTACATAGACCACCACTCTTAGTGATTCTTTGGGTGTTAGATCTTCCTATATATTTGATGCTAATTTTGTGACACTTAGAAGCGGTAGGATGCCAGTCGGTGGTGCTTCGTCTGAGCGATGACCACTTGGAGATTCTGGAGCGCCAGACGAGGAGGACAATAGTGTTGATGCCGCTCAAGATGTTGATGATGGTGGTGCTGACGCCACCAAGGATATTGATCCAAGTGACAGTATTGAGGTTATTGTTATTCCAAATGCAGTTGGTGTACTAACGCCACCATTTCACCAGTTGCTAAGCCAATGTGCGGTGCTAATGCCGTAAAGACATATGCCGTGGGTGGTACTGATGCCACCATTTCTACTTCAGTTGTGTTACCCTATGTTGTATTTCTTGACAATGTTAGAAACCCAAAAAAATGGAAAAAGAGAAAAGAACAAAAATATGAATAAAGGAAAGGTTTCTGTATCTCCTTCGAGTCCATATGTGTTGCACGATGATATGGTATGGATCTATTCTTTCACATACACAGGAGCCTATTCATGACCCTCTCCCTGAGGATGGTCCAACCATCCCCTTCCCTCAGACACTCCTCTTAGCGAAGGGAAATAAAAAGAAAATCCAAAAAAGATACACCAACTAGAGTTCACCCAGTAGATGATTGATAGATTCTAGATTCAACTGACTATACGAGAGATACTAGAGCACATCCCTCTCCTCTAGAAGAACTTGAGAAAGAAGATCACCATCCACAGGAAGAAGAGGAACCACAATGCGGAGATCCATGTTCTTACTCATGCCACATGCTTCACCATCCATAATCGATTGCCAGCCAAGAGACCTAATGTAGGATCTCCTTATGTCAGATGTCATATTCATGAGCTACGGTTCAATCAGACTCTATTAGACAACGACTCTTCCATCAACATTCTTCCGGCATCCTTACTCGACCGATTCGAGTTTGGCCCTCTTCGACAGAGAAGGACAATCCTTCAGTTTACTGATAGATCTATCAAGAGGCTGAAGGGGTTATTGAAAGACATGGTTGTCACAATTCAAGGCTTGAAATTCCCGTGGACTTTGTTGTATTGGACATGGAGATCCTTGAGTCTGTGATAGATACCCCCATCTTACTAGGGCACCCATTCTTGGCCACAACCAAGATGGTGTCTGATCATGATAGCGGGAAGGTATACTTTCACGTTGAGGGTGAGAGTGTGCAATTAGAGACGATCGAGGAGACCAGAGCGAGACGTCCATCAGGAGTGCGATTTTGTGTTCTGAGCAGTTAAGCGATACTGAGCAGATGATAGATGCAGAGCGAGACGTCCATCAGGAGTGCGATTTTGTGATCACAGATGATGAAGTAGGTTGGTCTGATCCTGTATCATGAGATCTTGTCACACCTTCAGACACTATAGATTTACATATTCCAGCAGATGAGAGTTCGGATAGCACACTCTTGGCAGAGTACAAATTTGAAGCCGACGATTGCGGGCAGGATAGAGAGGTAGAGTATATTTCATGTTCTTATGATTTAGATCCTTCGGATTCAGACATTGATTGAGATGATTTTGACAATTATTTACAATGCTGATTCCTACAGAGATGACAACTAGGGCAGACAGTGAGCCGGCTCATATTATAGAGACACTAGCAGGGCTGTCTTCGCTAGAGTTTCACATACAACGAGAGTTCTCCCATGCATATTCGGTTGCCTTCACTCAATCTTTCCAGAAGCTAGATTTTCTAGCTCGCAGTTGCCCAGAACTGAAGACCTTTCCACAATCGATGAAGTACAGATTCCTTACAGGTGAGCTAGAGATGTACCCAATCATTATCTCAGCAGATTTGACTGAAGAGCAAGAATCTCGTTTGATGGAGGTTATTGAAAGAAACCACAAGGAGATTGGATGGAGTGTAGATGGTTTCCAGGGGATAAGTCTGGTTCTGTGCTCTAACGAGTCCTAAAATCACCCTAATTAATTTGTATAAATTATCGTATGTTTAATTAATGTCATTTGGTTGTAGACGGGCACTCGGAATCGATCAAGAAATAACCACAAGAAATTTAGTCAATTTTAATCACTGTGGTTTTATGTTTATTTTCTTTGGGCAAGTCCCAAGGTCAAACTCAAGGAGGCAAAGGAACAACTAATAAATTTGTCTATCAAAGTTTGCACATGGTTTTCGATGCGGTCTTTCTTTTGGTATTTTTAATGCAGTTTTGGGATGCAAAATGCAAATTAGGACAATTTTAAGGACGAAAATGTAAAGATCAATCAAACAATATCCAAAAAATATGAAATTTCTCCAAGATGACAACTATGATGAAATGAATGCACTTCATTTTTTTGAATTTTTGGATGTAAGATAAATATTTTATGAACTTATGAATGCGAACGATGCCAATTTCAATGTTTAATTATAATAAATATTCAACCTAATTATTTTCAAAAGATAAAATTATCCAAGATCTATCACTAGTGATCGATCTCAGAAAAATCTTAAACCTCGAAAATATAAAATTTAGTACCTATAAAAAATTAAAGATCGAAATAGATAAAATGATTTTTACAAGGTAAACTATGTATGTAAATTCAGATCTTTTTGGGCACGATGTGAAATACAACTAATTCTATAATTCGTGAATTTTCAGTAATTTTCAGAGTAATGGTTAATTAGTTATGAATTTTCAAGCACAGAATGGGCAAAGTATGCAATTTTCCACAAAATAATTAATTAATAATTAACTAGAGACCATAAAAACATCAAACATAAGGCATGATGAAGAGAATTAGTTGTAGAAAATAGTGTTATTTTTTAATAAATAAAATGATGCGAAAATGTCGATCAAAATAATTGGAGAATACATGGGTCTCAATGTAAATAACAATAATTAAATAAATAAAAGGGAGGACTAGACTGTAATTACCGAAATGCTGGGGGATATTTTGCAAAATTATCAGAGGGTCACGTGCATCGCACGTGACCTCTGGTGGCGGGGTTTTTTTGGTGATTGGCGGAATTTCGGGGGCATTCTACAAAATTATCCACCCCCGCACGTGGGGTCACGTAAGGTGAAGTTCCCCGAACAACACGTGCGATGCGCGAGGTGGGGGTCTCGGGTCCGGGCCCGGTGATGCCTTGGCGGAGGGCTGTGGTGCAGGCTCTGGCACGGAGGAGGTGACTGGCGGAGGGGCTACTGTGCACGGCGGTGGGTGCCTGGAGCCTTGGCGGAGTGGGGTGCCGGTGTTGATGGTCGAACCTTCGTCTTCGACTGCAGAGCTCTGTGAATGCAAGGCTGCATGCGAAGCTCCTGGCGATGACGATATATCTTCGAGTCAGGGAAGATGGAGTGGTGCCCTCTCGTCGTTGATGAAGGACGGTCTTGGCCACGAGGCTTGAAGCTGGTGGAGATACGGTGGAGCGGGGGAGCGTAGGTTGGATGGAGATGAAATCATTGGTGGATGGACGGTCGACGAGGACCAAAGCAAGGTAGTAGCGGAGGAGGGGGTCTCGTCGTGCTACAATGAGGGATAACCCTTGGATATCGCTCAACCTTTAAGGGAGAGGGTGTTACACGGTGCTGTCACCACCAGGGAAGCGTCGTCCCTTGAGATGCGTTAATCGACAGATGATTCAATAACGGGGCGACGTAGATGCTTAAATTGTGAGGAGAGGGTATGCCGGAGATGGAAGGGGATCAATGATGCGTAGGCTGTTGTGACTATGGAAGGTGACCGCAAATGGAGTTTTTGACGAGATCGGACGAGATACACGGGCGGGGTAAGATATGCATTGCATAGTACCGCGATTCGCAGAGGAAGACGGGGAATTGGCGAGGCGTGAGATTCGTGGGGGCGACTACCGGCCAAAGAAGGAAGGTGATCGGCGGAGGCAGCGGTGGAGCAGGCGCCAGATTGGGAAAGTGGGGGGTGATTGAGGATGACGTACCTGATGTGTCCACATAGCAGCAAGGGAGCGGGTGTGCCGAGCACGTGCATGGCACATGCTTAGGATGCACGTGCGGTGCACGTGCAGTGTTTTATTTTTTTATAAAATGAAATTAAAAATATAAAAAGGCCAAAAATGGGTGACATGTGGCGGCTCCAGGAACGGCCACGTGTCAGCCCTCACAAAAATCAAAAAATAAATAGCAAACGACCTCAGATCGAAAAATTTTCTTCATGAAAGTTGGAGACCAAAACTAAAATCGATCATTTGCACAGCTATATTTTTGGGTATCCCATGTACATAGAATACCTTGATTTATTGGGGTTTATAAATTTTTTGTCATTTTTAAAACAGATAAAAATCCGGAAAAAATGATAAAATCAAAGATAAATATTTACATATTAATCTATTTTTTTTGGATTTTTATTAAGCAAGAAAAAGAAGAAATAAAATAAAATATGAAAAAGACAATTTTTGTACAGACAATTAGTGAAGACTCGAACTCAATTAGTTTCTTTAATTTCAAGCTCTGTTTGGATTTGTATTTTACGTATTTTAATAAAACTTTTATCAAAGAAGACAAATGATAAAGAAATAAACTAAAATAGATTAATTATGTACATAAAATAATAGGTCAAAATCGCTAAAATACAAAATGTACAAAAGAGGCCCAAAACCCAACTCTCACATATGATCTCCAATTCACTTGAACTTGGTATTGGCTTGAAGGTAATTGAATGTGCATTAGTTCAAAAGTGAGTAGGATTAAAACATGCACTAGATAAGGAAGATATTAAGGTTTTAGTTCGAAAATCCTAGAACTAGGGCTTAGGTTTTTGGTCCACTTATTTGGGTTAGTGATTTTTTGCATTTTTTTATTTATTCTTGTTACCAATATGTACACAATGGAGATGGTTTCAGGTCAATTGGAATTGGCATGAATTAGTTAAAAAGTAGGGAAGTTAGGCTATTTACATGTCAATTGGACTGTGATTTTTTCCTTCTTATTTTGTGCAATAATAAGTGATAGAATTCCATTCTTATCAAAACATGCATGAATGCTAATTATGCAGAATAGATTAAGAAATGTCAATGAATTTTTGAGATTTGAGTGTAATTAATGACTTTTAGAGTGATGAATATGAGATTCTTCATCCCCCCATATCTATCTCGAAGAGGATGCCAAGCCATCGCGTGAGTTCCGGCAATGGCTGAACCCGAACATTCAAGATGTGGTCATGAAAGAGATATTAAAATGGTGGAGCATCGATTTTATCTACCCCATCTCTGACTCCAAATGGGTTAGTCCATTACATTACCTAAGAAGACGGGTATCACTACAGTTGTGAATGAGTCTAGAGAGGAGATAGATACCCGAGTACCCACTTCTTGGAGGGTTTGTGTGGAATACAGATGATTGAATTATGCCATCAAGAAGGATCATTTCCCACTGCTATTTATTGATCAGATTATCCAGAGGCTAGCTGGGAAGAGATACTACTGCTTTCTTGACGGGTATTCTGGCTATAACCAGGTGGCCATAACGCTCGAAGTCTAGGAGAAAATGACATTCACCTATCTGTTTGGGATATATGCTTTCAGACATATGCCCTTTAGTTTATATAATGCCCTAGCTACATTCCAAAGGTGCATGTTGTCCATCTTTTTGGACATGGTGGGTAACTATTTAGAGGTCTTCATGGATGACTTTTTGATCTACGAGGACGGGTTTGATGCTTGTCTTGATTGCCTAGACCGTGTACTTCAGCATTGTATCAAGGTTCACCTTGTTTTATCTTGGGAGAAGAGACACTTCATGGTGACTCAGGGGATGGTGCTTGTTCATATCATCTCCAACAGGGGCATGAAGGTCGATCCGACCAAGGTGGATATCATCAAGAAACTCAATCCATCGTCCAATTTACGATAATTATGGTCTTTTCTGAGACATGTCAATTTCTATCGACAATTCATTCTGGATTTCAGTTGTATTGCCCAACCGCTTACTGATCTGCTGAATAAATACATCGAGTTTATTGTAGATGTGTCTAGACTCATTCGAGACTCTCAAGGGATTAGTTGTTGGGGCTCATGTCCTTCAGCCACCAGATTGGTCTCTCCCATTAGAGATCATGACTAATGCTTTTGATTTTGCCATAGGGGTTGTTCTTGGACAGAGGAGGGATGAATTACCTTATTCCATTCACTATGCTAGCTGGACTTTGGATACCGCTCAGTGGAACTATACTATTACAGAGAAGGAGATTCTAGCAGTAGTCTTTGCTTTGGACAAGTTCATATCTTATATTATTGGATCCCGAGTGACTATATTTACATATTACACCGCCATCCGGTACCTCATGGCAAAGAAGGATGCCAAAGCTAGATTGACCAGATGGATCATCCTTCTACTCCATGAGTTTGATATTGAGATTAAGGATAATCTTGGAGTCAAGAATGTGGTGGTGGATCATCTCTCTCGATTAAAGAATCTTGCAGATTTAGAGCAAATTACACCTATTACAAAGACTTTCCCAGATGAGGCGATCCTTGCTATCACTTCACTTCCATGGTATGCCGACATTGTAAACTATCTTGTTGCCAAGAAAGTTCCACAAGGTTGGTCCAGGCAACGACTTGAGACTTTCCTTAGGAAGGCCAAGTCGTACCATTGGGAGGATCCCATCCTTTATCATAAAGGAGGGGATGGTGTCTGTCGTCATTGCATTCCTCAAGAGGAGCACTATAGTGTCCTCACATACTGCCACAAGCTTGAGGCATGAGGACATCATTCTCGGAGGAGGACATCACAAAAAGTGCTCCAATCTGGCCTATGGTGGCCTACCCTCTTCAAGGATTCTAATGAATTCATGGAGAGGTACTGACTGTCAGAGGATGAGTACATGTTAACAACGTGATATGATGCCGATGCAGCCCATCACTTCTATGAGATTTTTGATGCATGGGGCATTGATTTCATGGGTCCATTCCCTAAGAGTCATGGATTCGAGTACATTATGCTTATTGTGGATTATGTGAGTCATTGGATTGAGGCCTGATCGACCGAAAAACCCTCCAAGACTCGGGTGATGGTATAGAAATACGGGTCGTTGCGACCCGTATCTCGAAGACTCGGTCAACAAGAAAAGTAGACCACCAAATCAGAAGAGAATTCAAGAAAGCACGAATAGTGGTCTCACTATTTATTTAACCTGCTATAGTGACCAGGGCCGAACTCAAGGAGCACGGATTGACTCAAAAGAGCATACGAAGTAGACAAAAAGCATAAAATATTTTTGGTGGATTTTATGGATTTTTATTTTTTTTTGTATTTTTAATTACAAAGGATATATAAGAAAAAGGGAAAAAACAATCAAACCACAATTTATTAAACACCCAAAAATGCTCAGAAAATTCAAATAAAATTATTTTTTTGTATTTTTTATATTTTTAAGTGTTTTTGGTGAATTTTTCAGAATCTCATAATTTTTAGTTGATTTTATAAAAATCGAAAAAGGAAAAAAACAATGAATCAATGTGTAACCAGACTTGAAAGGATAATGAAAATATATAATTAACCTCTACAAATCTGGAGACAATTTTTATGAAAACTAGATATAAAAACTAAGCTACAGAAACCGAGTTTGCATTTTTTATTTTTAAGAATTTTTATAAGGTTTTTAGGGTTTTGTGATTTTTAGGATTTTTATAAATCCAAAGAGGCTGAAAATAGGATAGAAACTCAAAGACAACAAAACAAACAAGTCCTAAGTTTTTTGTAATTTTTAGAAAAGTTTTTATGTTTTTAGTTGATTTTCTATTTCAAACAGTGGCAAAAATGAAGGTTTTGATTTTTTAAAAATAGCAAAAAAACAACAAAAATGTTCCAAAAAATTAGTGAAATTTTTACACAGTGGCAAATGCCTCGGTCTAGCAACTCTTTCCTCGAGGAACGGGGTATTCCCTTCTAAGTTCAAGTACAACCGGTTCAAGAAGAGGGGGAAGAAGAGAATGGACCATGACCAGTGTAGCCATGTATCCTTGGTATCTCTAACTAGTGTAGCTGAGTCTCCCGCTGCAAGCTTCATGAGATGGTCATTTGTAACATAAGCTTTGCTTTATTTGACTATATACACTCCGGCGGGATTATTAAATTTTCAATCTGACCCACCATTTTTTTGGAGTTTTTGTTTTTGCACATTTTTTTATGTGCATATGCATAACATATCTACATGGTGCATCATATATACATAAGGAGTTTTTCCTCTTGAGCCAGTAGACTATCCCTCTTTTGAAGCTTTATTGCAACCCACAACTCCTGTCTTTAGACTTCATAACCACCAGACCAAGTTGAGACGCACTTCCTTCACTATAAGAAGAAGAGAGGTTCTGCCTAGAAGTACTACCCTCATATGCTACCCCGAGCCAATGGAAACTGCCTCCTCATCACCTCATCTGTGGAGAGCTATGTGTAAAGTACTGGTGCAAATAAAGCCATTATCTCTGAGAGTCATGCGTGTGTTGTTAAGTGCTCTACTTAGGCTCATAAAGATGACATATGCTCATAGCCTAGTGGACCCAAAGAATTAAGTCCCAATGGACCTGAAAAGTCTCAAGCCTAAGCCATATAAGGTTCCTCTTATGATTAGGTGGATTAAGATCTTAACCAAGATCCATTTTCCAATTTAATTCTAGGCTAGTTTAAATGTCAACTATGATTTGGAAAAACTGTACAAATATTTACAAAGATGCAATTTTACAAATTTCTACACATGTACAAAATTTTGAATGTTTAACAACATGGAAGTATGCATGAATGCGAAGTTTTGCAAAATATTTACAAAAATTTACACAAGGTTTTTGCAAACTTCTTATTTTCCAAACATTTTACAAAAATTTTGTACTATATACATAATTTTGGTATTACAAACTATTTACACAAATCCTTTTACAATCATTTTTACAAAAATAATTTTTATAAATAAATAAGTATGTGCAAGAAGAATTTTATGTACAAGGGAAATTTTAAAATTTTATGGATTTTATCCATTTTATTTATTAACACACTCACACAAAGTATGAGTTATGGCTAAAGTATATATGACATAGAAACAACACCCCCCTATACTTAGCTCGAACGATGTCCTCAGAGTAATCAGGAGCGATGAAGAAGACATAACTCGTGCTTAGTATAGGGAAGTGAAAAGGAATGTTATATACAAAGATGAATTAAAGAATAGAATGAAGAGGACTCGATGTTCCCCCTATACTTAGGATCAAGTAATCCTAAGTATAGCAATCTATACATGAGGGGAAATCCGAGTGGAAGGATGTACAGGTTCCACCCCCTATACTTAGGGTAAAATATCCCTAAGTATAGGCAGCAAAACAGAGGTAGAAAGGATCAATAGAATACCCGAGAGTCCTACACCCCCCTATACTTAGGGTAAGGTACACCCTAAGTATAGCATAATCATAAGATGAAGAAGGGGTGTGGGACTAAAGAATAGAGTGATATGGACAACTGGATCTATACAACTCGGGAAAACAATGATAATCAGGCGTGAAATACAATAGATGTGAGTCAAGAGACCACATCTCACGCAAAGTGAATCGGGGCAACATCAACGACTCACAGCTCATGATCTAGATATGGTTTGAGCCGCTGACCGTTAACACGAAAGGTAACACCAGAAGACAACTCAGATATATCGATACTCCCATTGCCATGTACCTTTCTAACCAAATAGGGTCCCTTCCATTTGCTCTGTAGCTTCCCTGAAAATAAACGAAGCCTAGCATCAAACAACCATACTCTCTGTTCTGGCTCAAACTACTTGTGGCTGATATGAGAATCATGCCACTCCTTCACTCTCTCCTTATACTGTAGGCTGTTTGAAAAGGCTGTATCACGAAGCTCCTCCAAGGCTTCTAACTCTACCCTCCTCTGATCTCCTACACTCTCTGGATCCAAAAGTATATCAGTAACAACCCAAAGTGACCTATGTCTCATCTCAACAGGTAAATGATAGGACTTGCCATAAACGAGGCGAAAGGGAGATGTACCCAAAGGAGTCTTGAAAGACGTCCTATATGCCCACAAGACCGAATCCAAAAGCTGTGACCAATCCTTTCGGTCATGGCAGACGATTTTCTGCAATATAGTCTTGATCTCCATGTTCGACACTTCAGCAAGACCATTTGTCTGAGGGTGGTATGGAGTGGCTACTCGATGGTCTATGTTGAACTCGCTAGCAAGGGACTTTACCTTATCGTTGACGAAATGAGACCCCCGTCAGATATCAACACTCGAGGTACCCCGAACCATGAAATAATATTCTTCCTCAAAAATCTACAAACAGTCCTAGCATCTGCGGTTCGGGTGGGGATGGTCTCAACCCAACGACTCACATAATCCACGACCAACAGAATGTACTCAAATCCCTGACTCCTAGGGAATGGACCCATGAAATCGATGCCCCATGCGTCAAAAACCTCACAGAGGTGTATGGGCTGCATCGACATCATATCACGCTGTCCACAAGTGCCCATCCTCTGACAGTCAATACACCTCTTCATGAACTCATCAGAGTCCTTGAAGAGAGTAGGCCACCATAGGCCGAATTGGAGCACTTTCTGTGCCGTTCTCCTCCCAGAGTGATGTCCTACTGCCTCAAGATTGTGGCAGTAAGTAAGGACGCTGTGGTGCTCCTCCTGAGGAATGAGCCGACGCTAGATACTATCCCCTCCTTCATGATAAAGGACGGGATCCTCCCAGTGGTAAAACTTGGCCTTCGCAAGGAAGGTCTCAAGTTTCTTCCTGGGCCAATCTTGTGGAACTTTCTTGGCGACAAGATAGTTCACAATATCGGCATACCATCGGAGAGAGGAGATAGCAAGGATCGCCTCATCTGGGAAGGTCTCACATATAGGCTCACTCTGCTCAGAATCCTCAAGACACACCAATCGGGGGAGATGATCTGCCACCACATACTTGACTCCAGGCTTATCCTTAATCTCTATATCAAACTCATGGAGTAGAAGGATCCATCTGGTCAATCTGGCTTTGGCATCCTTCTTTGCCATGAGGTACCTGATGGCGGTACGATCAGTATAGATGGTCACTCTAGATCCAATGATGTAAGATCTGAACTTATCTAGGGAGAAAACTACGTCTAGCATCTCCTTCTCAGTGATTGTGTAGTTCCGCTACGCGGCATCCAATGTACGGCTAGCGTAGTGAATATCAAAGGGACTCCATCCCTCCTCTGTCCCAGCATGGCCCCCACGGCAAAATCGGAGGCGTCCGTCATGATCTCAAATGGGAGAGACCAATCAGGTGGCTGGAGAACAGGAGCCTCTACAACACGACTCTTGAGAGTCTCAAACGACGATAGACACTTATCATCAACAAGGAACTCGGTGTCTTTCATTGCAGATCAGTCAACGGTCGGGCAATCCTATTGAAATCATGAATGAAGCGTCTGTAGAAACCGACGTGCCCCAGAAAAGACCATAAATGCCATAAGTTGGACGATGGATTGAGTTTTCTAATGACATCTACCTTGGACGGATCAACCTCCATGCCCTGCTGAAGATGATATGACCAAGAACCGTCCCCTGAGTCACCATGAAGTGACTCTTCTCCCAATACAACACAAGGTGAACCTCTATGCATCACTGAAGACTCGGTCTAGGCAGTCAATACAAGAATCGAATCCGTCACCGTAGACCGAGAAATCATCCATGAAGACCTCCAAGCACTCCCCCACCATGTCTGAAAAGATGGACAACATGCATCTTTGGAATGTCGTCGGAGCGTTGCACAATCCAAATGGCATGCGTCTGAAAGCATATGTCCCGAAGGGACATGTGAAGGTAGTCTTGTCCTTGTCCTCGGGCGCGATGGCCACCTGATTATAGCCGGAGTATCCATCCAAGAAATAATAATGGCTCTTCCATGCCAGCCTCTCAATAATCTGATTAATAAAGGGCAAGGGGAAATGATCCTTCTTGGTGGTTTGGTTCAATCGTCTGTAGTCCACACAGACCCGCCAAGAAGTGGGTACCCGGGTAGCGATCTCCTCTCCAGACTCACTAACAACTGTGGTGATGCCCGTCTTCTTGGGCACCACATGTAACGGACTGACCCACTTGGAGTCGGAGATGGGATAGATAAAATCGAAGCTCCACCATTTCGAGATCTCTTTCATGACAACATCTCGAAGATTCGGGTCCAGCCGCTGCTGGAACTCACGCGACGGCTTTGCCTCCTCCTCGAGATAGATATGGTGGGAGCACAGGGCCAGACTTATCCCCTGGAGATCGGCTACACTCCATCCTATCGCCTTGCGGTTCTTTTCAAGAACCCCCATCAGACGGGATTCTTGCTCTCCAGTCAAATCAGCGGAGATAATGACTGGGTACATCTCATGCTCACCCGCAAGGAACCTATACTTCAGCGACGACAGTAGCGGCTTCAGCTCTGGACAAGTAGGTGCTGGCGGATCTGGCCTCTGAAAAGTCTGAGTGAATGCTACCAAATCTGCATGGGAGAATGAGAACTCTTGCTCACAATCTAAATCTGGCGAAGGCTGTTCTGCTGGACTGTCTCCGCTCTGCATGGAATCAGCTTCCTCCCTAGTTGTAGGCTCAGTAGAAGTCAGACACGGTATCAACTCGTCAAACTCTGCCCAATCGATATCTGACTCCGAGGGATCTATATTAGACTCACAAAAATCTATCTCGCAGTCAGGAACCGGCTCTGCTGCTTGAGATGTATCCTGGACCAGGTATGCGCTCTCCAAGCTCTCCTCTGCTAGCATCTCTACGTCAGTGAACTCTGAAGGTGAGAGGATGACCTGTGTGACTGGATCTGCCCAAACTGCCTCGTCATCTGTAATCACAAAATCATAGTCTTGGTGGATGTCTCGCCCTGCCTCTGTCATCTTCTCTGAATCGGAAGTCGGCTCTTAGCAAGCTGAATCTCTGGCTCTAGTCTCCTCGACCGTATCTATTTGTATACTCTCGCCCTCGATGCGAAAGTACACCTTCCCGCTATCATGGTCGGACACTGCCTTGGTTGTGACCAAGAACGGGCATCCTAGAATGATCGGGGTATCAGTCACAGACTCAAGGATCTCCATGTCCAACACAACGAAGTCCACGGGAAATTTCAGGCCCTGAATCGTGACGACAACGTCCTTCAGCAACCCCTTTGACCTCTTGACAGATCGATAAGCAAACTGAAGGACCGTCCTGCTCTGTCGGAGAGGGCCCAACTCGAAGCGGTCGAGAAGGGCTGCCGGAAGTAGGTTGATCGAAGAACCGCTATCTAATAGAGTGCGGTCGAACCTCTGCTCATGGATGTGGCATCTGACATACGGAGCTCCTACATCAGGCCTCTTGGCTGGCAGGCGGTTCTGAATCGCGAAACAAGTGACACGAGTAAGCACATGGATCTCTGACTGATGGTTCCGCCTCTTCCTCCTAACTGTGGTCATGTCTTTGAGTGATCTCTGGAGTAGAGGTATGTACTCCAAGGCCTCTTGTAGAGTCAACTGTATGTGGAATCTATCTATCATCTACTGGCTGGACTCTATCTGATGGTTCTTTTTTTTATTTTCTTTTTTCTACCCCTTACCCAAATGGAGTGCTCTGTGAAAGGGGACTATAGGGGTCCTTCTCAGATGAAGGACTAGGAGAGGGCCTGGCATGCTCATGAATGGCAGAATCCACACAAACATCATCAAGCAACACATGTGGATCCGAAAATAACAAACCCTTTCCTTTATTTGCAGAAATGTCCTGAGATACATGTAAGGAAGGAAAAACAACGGGACTAGCAGAACTGGAAATGGTGGCCTCAGTACCACCCTCGGCATCTGGACTAGCGGCATCAGTACCACGCTCTGGCTCAGCATTTGTAGTGGTGGCATCAGTACCACCTCCTCCAACTGGTAAAGCGACGGCCTCAGTACGATCAGTGGGATCAACATCCATGGTGGTGTCAGCACCACCGTCATCATCTCTCGTGGCATCAGTATCGCGCTCCTCCTTGCCTGGCGCTCATGAAGTGGCGTGGGATCATCGCTCAGACGAGGCGCCGCCTGCTGGCATCCTACTACTCCTAAGTGTAACAAAATCAGCATCAAACATGTATGCAGACATATCAACAAGTGAAGCACTAGGAGTGGTAATCTCAGTGAACTCTACTAGCTCAGACTTCCTCTTGAGGTTGTTCGGGTTCGGCTCAATCTGGGCAGGGATGGCGGCCTTCCCTCTCATAATCTCCCGCATCTCTTGGCGGAACTCATCCATCTCCCGTTGAAAAGTAGCATGTTGTTCGGTCATAAGGCGGGCTAGATCATCCAAGGTGGGGTTCTCATAGGTCGGCCCATGAGAACCTGACGGGTGGCCTCGTTGGTAGTGAGGGCTGCTGCTGGTGTGGGTGAGAAGGGTATTGCTGATGATACTGCTGCTGCTGAGGCTGCTCTCGCCTCCAAGGTTGTCCCTGCTGATAGGGACGAGGACCATATTGCTTTCTCTGGGATGGCTGCTGCTGGTGTACTGAGGGTTGGGGCTGTTGGTGCTGCTCCGCTGCTGGCCGTACTGACCACCATGAACTGGTGGCTGCTGCTAGGAACTGGTGCCTCCGATCGACCAGCGGAATCCGAGATGGTCTCATCGGATACCTGGCTGGGGTCGATCGTACCAAATCCCGTTGACATCCATCAACGGCTCTGGCTCGTAGGTGGGTGGAGGGAGTACTGCAGGGGCTGATCCGACTGATATACCACCATCTGAGTGTTTGGGGATGGTGGTGACTGGTAGTACTGCTGTGGTTGCTGGTACGACTCTGCCCTGTACAAGGTGGACCTGTCTAGGCTGACTGGAGTGCTGGGACGAGCTACCACTGCTGCTCAGATTTCCTCGTGACCGAAGACATAGCTGAGAAGTCGTCTGTGCCTTCTGGAGACACATGAGCTGTGTCTTCAGGTTACTCAGCGTCTGTGCCATCTGATCCATCTGTGTGATGCCCTGGCACTACTTCTTCTCGATCAACTCGATCCGATCCAGCTTCTCGCTGATAATGCCCATGTCTGTGGCTGTGGACTCAGCCTGTGCGGCTTCCATGGACGAAGTAGAAGGACCAGCATCGACCCGTGCTATCCTCTGGTACTGCACGGTCTGTGGCTAGGGGCGTCCCTGAGTGTAGAGGCGGGTCTGGGACATCATAGTGTAGTTCTCGGCCATCTCCTCATAGATGGCTGATAAACACAAATTATCGTAGGTCTAAAGAGTATGTCTCACACAAGGCGGAGACAACCGATGTCGATGCGGCGACCCACAATAAAGTGTATTTAATCAACAATTAACCACACTAAGATCAAAGAAAAAGAAATAAATGTGGAGTTAAAATTTATTTTTAACTCTGCACAAATGATGTATAGGGACAAGTATGCAGAGAGTTCGAACATAGGGAGCAAACAGGGTAATTCAAACAAGTGTGCACAAGTGAGTGTGTGATGTCTACACTAAGCAAGCAAACAATGAAATTTTTGTGGGTTTTTAATTTTTAATTTTTTTATTTTAATTTAATTTTTAATTTTGTATTTTGATTTTTAATTTTCTGATTTTTATAATTTTATATTTTATATTTTTTTTCTTTTTTTCAATATTGGAATTTGAAACAATGTAATAAAAGACAAGACAAAATATGTATAAAACTATGCAAAAATATCCAAAAATTCAGAAATAAAATGTTTTTGATATTTTTAGGATTTTTATACTGTTTTTGTGATTTTTAGGTAATTTTCAAAGTGTTTTGGCATTTTTAAATACTGAAATAAGACAAACTGTGAAAAAGGTGCTGGCTGTGAGTAAAATAGGAATTAAGACTAGCAAACAGCAACCAAAATTTTTCACACTAATTTTCAAATGAAGAGAACGAAATATAGAACAAACAGGAACTGGGTTTGTATTTTTCTGAGTTTTCTTAGATTTTATAGATTTTTTTGAAGTTTTTGAGTGTTTTGTTGGATTTTTAAGGTTTTTCTTTTGAGATTTTTAGTGAATTTTGGACTAACACTAAAATATGGTAAAATAGACACTAGGGAATTTTTTTGGAATTTTTAGAGATATTTTACTATTTTTTGGTATTTTCTAAACTAGACAGTGAATAGAAAGCATGTTTTTGATTTTTAATAAATATAAAGACAAAGTAAAATCAAAAACTAAAATTAGAGCGTGAAAGTACGAGTGGCCAAGAGCTTAAGCCTATTTTTGTGGAATTTTTGGACTTAAAATGATAATTTAAATAATCACAACAAGCATCCAAACATTAATTAGGCCTGGCAGGGGTATATATGCAATTTCCAAAACATCCAGGGGCTACAAGCAAAATTTCCACAACTTTTTAAACTGAAACTTGCATTTAATGGACTAAAAACAAATGACAAAACTAGGAGGGGCCTGAGTACAAAATTCCCAAGTCAAACACGTGCAGAACACGCGCCTGGCAGGGACCTAAGTGCAATATTCAATAGTCTGAGGGGGTTCGATGCAAAATATCCCAAAGTTCTACTCTACGTCACAAAATCTTGGGACTAAATGGAAATAAATAAACCTCAGGGAGGTCCTTGCAAAAAGCCCACCCCCCTCACGCGCACAGGCACGTGAGGTGACGTGGCACATGACCTGAATGTAAATAAACTAGACGCTAGGGGTTTACATGCAAATAACCCAGAGTTTTTATACGACAGACTAAAAGTTTAAATACTAAAAAGTAAATACAAAATGCGTGAGGGTTAAGGTGCAAAATACCCTCGACGCGTGATCCAACGACGGTGAAGAATCCACTTAACACGTGGCGCAATCTCGACGGCCGATGACGCTTCGCTTAGACGTCTGAGATTAGATCTCAGAATGAGATCCAACGGTGGCTGGGCTCGGACGATCTGACGGTCGATACGCGATCTGGGACTCCTCCTCGATCCAACGGTGGCGAAGGTCGGGGCAAGAACCACGATGAACTCCGGCGAGCCGAAGTTCTCCGAGGTCACGCTCCGTCTCCGGCGGGCTTCTTGGCTTCAAAATGTGGCTGGAGCATCCTCTGGTCCTCTTCTAACTCCTGGGGGTGTCAAAATACCTCGGCGACAGCCGAGGCTCGCTGGCGAAGGCGGCGGAGCTGGGAAGCTCGGCCGAGGTCCGGCGATGCTCAAAATTGCACCCAGGTGCGATTCAACGAGCGTTGACCTGCAAAACAAGATGAGAGGGTCCTGGGCAAGTTGCCTGGACCCCGCGGTGGCGAAGAGGTGGCGCTGAACGAAGGGGTGGAGCTCGGCCGGAGTTGCGCTCCAGCGAGGCGGTCTAGGTGATCGATTTGATTGATGGAAACGAGGAGTTTTTGAGGTCTTTCGAGCCTTAGACTATGGTGAACAAAATGCGAACGGAAATGAGGGATATGGGGCTGCCTCGATGGCCGGAGCCAGAGAGAAAGATACCTGCGACCGCCGAAGTTGGGGGAGGTGGCGGAGACGCCTCCGACCTCGATCGCCTTGGCTGAGGGCACGTCGCTGGAGCTGTCACCTCCAGGTATGCGTAGAGCACGAGAATGGCGAAGAGGGGTGGACCGAAGGGACTCGAAATTCAAATCAAACATGGGGGGGTCGTTATATTTGGTTTGACCCCTGACCAAAGTGCTCCAAAGATCAAGGCGCCTGGAGCATCACGTTGATCCAAGGCCCGAGGTAATCACAGGGCGAGGTAGATCAATGATCGAGGTTTGGTTTTGCAAAAGGGACCATCACGAAATAGTGCAAGGATCAGCCGCGAAAAAGCCAAAAAAATGGCTCAAAAATCGACTTCTGACAGGGGTATAGAGGGTAGGGCGTCCAGTTGACCGAAGTCAACTGTTGACGCCTCCTGGTTGGTCCACGTGGACCAACCAGGAAAAACCTTGATAATTATTTTAAAAATTCAATTAAAAATAGAAAAAGGCCGAATCAATTAATGATTATAAAATAAAAAATATTCGTTATTTTATGTAGTATTTTATTATGACTTTTAATTTATTTTATGAGGTATATTTTTATAAGTTTACCTTTTATATACACAAATATATTTTTATTTTATTTTTCTGATTTATTTTGTATATTTAATAAATTATAAGGGTATATTATAAAGGTGTGAGTATATGTATTATACGTGTATGATCTATACTTGTTGATTTTTATTTTGAGTTTTCTTTGTGCTTTTATTCTGATTTTAATGCACATATTTATTATAAGTAATATTTACAAGATTATGAAAATATTAAAAATGCAAAAATAATGAATAAATAATAAATTGAATATTTTAATCTGTACAAGTATACAATGGGGGTCCAAAACTCAACTTTCAAACCGTAGCTCCGCCAAATGCGAAACCACCGCCATTGGATAGATTATTTTATTCTATATACAATTAAAGTGAGTTTGCTATATTTGGAGTTGTCAGTTGTGAGATACGGATTTGGGAAGTTGGGATTCTGGATTTTTATTCAGACTATAACTTTTTATCTGTACATTATTTTTCTGTGAAATCAATTTTGTATTTTTCTTTGTAAAATTATCTACAACTTTCATGTACAAAGTTTCTTTATTTGATGTATAAACAGTGGAACCAAAAATAGGTCCCAAAATGAATAAAGAATGAATAGAAAATATAGGTATTTTATCTGTGTTTTGGCCCTTATCTCCCCCTACTTTATTCCTTGTCGACCTATTCATCAAGATGCCTCGGTCTCGAGGTTTCAGGTCATAAAATATTTACAATATTTTATTCTTTTTCTTTTCTTTATTTATTCTATAATTTTGGCTTTAATTACAGTATTTTATACACTAATGTGATGCACATGCATGAATGCTAAGATGATGGAATTAATGCTATTTACAGGCATTTGCTAGGGTTTTTGGTGCCAAAATGATAGAATAAAGATGATGAAATGTGGATTCATCATCCCCCTATACTTTACCTTTGCTAGTCCCTAGCAAACACTTATGCAATAAGTGCAAAAAGAAAAAGAAAGAAAAGAAAAAGAAGAAAATTGGATGAAGTTTAATTATCGAACTTGTCTTCACAAAAACAAAGTTTGGAGCTTAAGTCAGACCTTTGGAATTTTAGTGCGGTCGAAACCTTAATGAGAATCAAATTTGAAATCCAACAGTCCTTGAGAATCCCAAAACTCTGTCCAAGTCTCCTCAATAGCCAGGTCAGAAATACTTCAACTCATACGCAAACTCTTACGACTATGAGTCTGACTCGTACAGTGTAAGTGATATGTAGCTCCCCACCTCGGAAGTAACAAAGAAGCAACCTCCCTCAATCTGGTAACTCTAATGCCTCGGTCTAGCAACTCTTTCCTCGAGAAGCGGGGTATTCCCTTCTAAGTTCAAGTGCAACCGGCTCAAGAAGAGGGGGAAGAAGTATAGACTTTTGGAAGCTCAGCCAGTGTAGCCAAGTCTCCCGCTGCAAGCTTCATGAGATGTAACATGGATACCATAAGCTTTTTATTTATTTGACTATATACACTCCGGTGGGGTTATTAAATTTTCAATCCGACCCACCACTTTTTTGGAGTTCTTTTGCATTTTGCATTTTTTTTCAAGTGTCTCTGTACAACATATCTACATGGTGCAGCATATATAAGAAATTTCCTCTTGAGCTAGTAGACTATCCCTCTTTTGAAGCTTTATTGCAACTCACGGCTTCTGTCTTTAGCCTTCATCACCACTAGACCAAGTTGAGGCGCACTTCCTTCACTAGAAGAAGAAGAGAGGTTCCGCCTAGAAGTACTACCTTCATATGCTACCCCAAGCCAAAGGAAACTGCCTCCTCACCACCTCATCCGTGGAGAGCTATGTGAAAGGTGCAGGTGTCCAAGTTAGGTCATTATCAACAAGAGTCGTGCGTGTGCTCCGAAATACTCTACTTAGGAAGTCAAGAATCCATTGAACCAAGTCTCGTGATCCTCAAAGAATTAAGTCAACTAGACCTGAAGTACCTCAAACCCGGTTCCTATAAGGTTCCTGTTATTAGGTAGATTTTAAGGTCCAATCAAGCTCCAATCTCCGGATTTTACTTAGACTTGTTCAACTATCAAACTCAATCCGAAAAATGCTCATGCTATGCAAATGCGATGCAGAATGCAGAAAATCTTTTTGTGATGCAATTTTCAAAGATTTTGAGCTTTTTATGGGTTTTTGAAAAGATGATGCATGCATTTTTTTGTATTTTTTTCAAAGAGATTTTTCAAGTGTTTTTTGGATTTTAAATTTTGCAAATGTTTTTGGGATTTTTGAAAAGAAAAAGTTTTGGCTGAAAAATAAGTGAAAACTATGTACACTGGAGTGCATCTTATATATACAAGAAGTGGATTTTTAAGAATTTACAAGGGTAAGTGGTCAGTTTTATACATATACATACATATATATATATATATATATATATAGTGAATTTTGGTGAGATGTAAGTATTCCTCAAACTTATTTGACATAATTTTTGAAAACTATAGTCCAACATAGTTTTTACAAACATTTTGCAAACATGTATACTTATTTGAAAACCATTTTGCAAAGGCTTTCAAAACAGTATGTATAGATTTTTCAAAATATTTTTGCAACCATTTTTCAAACCATTTGCAAATCATTTTTCAAACATTTTATTTTACACAAAGAACATAAATTTTACAATCCACATAATTTTACAAAGGTTGAAAACATGTAACAAAATATTTTCAAAATAGTTTTCAATAGATGTTCACAAAGATTTTCAAACTATTTTTCAAACATTTCGCAAAAAACATTTTCAACTGATTTATTAATCAGTAAATACACAAAAGAATTTGAGGAACAGAACATCTTTTTATTAATGATTTTAATGAATTTTAAAGAATTAATAGCCATATTATTAAGAAAATACGAAAGTGCGAGTTATGGCTAAAGTATATACATAGTATATACGACCCCCCTATACTTAGCTTGAGCTATGTCCTCATAGATCAGAGAGAAAAGAGAAGACATAACTCGTACTAAGTATAGGCAAGCCTAAAGAATAAAGGAATAATGAATGAATCAACGAATGAGAAGTTGACCGTCCCCCCTATACTTAGGATCAGATAATCCTAAGTATAGCAGACTGTACACAAAGCAGGGAGGGTCAAGGGTGGGAATGAACAGATCGTACTCAGATTGTCTCCCCCTATACTTAGGGTAAAATATCCCTAAGTATAGACAAGAAGAGGAGACAATGGAGAGGATCGAAAAATAGAGAAACTCGGGGTGCACACCCCCCTATACTTAGGACAAAGTACGTCCTAAGTATGGAAAACTGTCTACAAGGGCGGCACCTTTTTGATAGATGAAGAAGGTAGAAGAGGAAAATAAGAAAAGAAGAAAAGAATAAAATAAATCAACATATGAAAGAGTGATATGGACAGATGATCTGTACAGCGGAAGATAGAAGTGATCACCATGTATGAAATGCAGATGATATGAGTCAAAGGACACATCTCATACCAGAAGAATGGGGGCAACGTCAATGGTCGGCGGATCATGATCAAGATATAACTTTAGGCGTTGACCATTGACGCGAAAGGTAGAGGAAGATGACGGTTCGGATATGTCGATGCTGCCATTGTCATGTACCTTCCTGACCACATAAGGACCTTTCCACTTGCTCTGCAACTTCCCTGGAAATAATTTCAGCCTGGAATCAAACAACCATACTCTCTGATCTAGCTCAAAATGTTTATGGCTGATATGCAAATCGTGCCATGTCTTTACTTTCTCCTTGTACTGTAGGCTATTGGAAAAGGCTGTATCTCTTAGTTCTTCCAGGGCTGCCAATTATGCTCTTCTCTGGTCTCCTATACTCTCGGGATCTAACAGTAACTCAGTGACTGCCCAAAAAGATTTATGCTTGATCTCCACTGGCAGATGGTACGGCTTGCCATAGACGAGACGAAAGGGAGATGTCCCCAATGGATTCTTGAAAGAAGTCCGATAGGCCCATAAGACCGAGTCCAAAAGCTGTGACCAATCCTTTCGGTCTGGGCGGACTACTTTCTGCAAGATTGTTTTTATCTCCCGGTTCGATACTTCGGCAAGACCATTAGTCTGAGGGTGATATGGAGTGGGAACCCGATGGTCAATGCCGAACTCGTCTGCAAGGGCCCTAACCTTGTCATTGATAAAATGAGACCCCCCGTCTGAAATCAAGACTCTAGGTACCCCGAACCGTGAAATAATATTTTTCCTCAAAAATTTGCATACGGTTTTAGCATCTGCGGCTCGGGCGGGGATAGCCTCAACCCATCGGCTGACATAATCCACAGTGAGCAAAATATGCTCGAATCCCTGACTCTTAGGAAATGGGCCCATGAAATCAATCCCCCATGCATCAAAAACCTCACAAAAGTGAATGGGTTGCATGGGCATCATGTCTCTCTGTCCGCAGGTTCCCATTTTCTGACAGTCAGTACATCTCTTCACGAACTCATCAGAATCCTTGAAGAGAGTAGGCCACCATAGGCCGGATTGAAGCTCCTTTTGTGCTATCCTTTTTCCAGAATGGTGTCCTCCTGCCTCAAGCTTGTGGCAGTATGTGAGGACGCTATGCTGCTCTTCTTGAGGAATGCACCTCCTCCAGATACTATCCCCTCCTTCATGATAAAGGATGGGATCCTCCCAATGGTAAAACTTGGCCTTAGCTAGGAAGGTCTCAAGTTTCTGCCTGGGCCAACCCTGAGGTACTGTCTTGGCTACAAGATAGTTTACAAAGTCAGCATACCATGGGAGTGAGGTGACCGCCAAGATCGCCTCGTCTGGAAATGTTTCTGTGATAGGTGCACTGGGCTCAGATTCCTCAAGATTCTCCAATCTGAAGAGATGATCCGCCACCACATTCTTGACTCCAGGCTTGTCCTTAATCTCAATATCAAATTCCTGGAGTAGAAGGATCCATCTGGTGAGACGTGCTTTGGCATCCTTCTTAGACATTAGGTACCGGATGGCGGTGTGATCAGTGTAGATAGTCACTCTAGATCCGAGAATATACGATCGATACTTATCAAGAGCGAAGACTACGACCAGCATCTCTTTCTCAGTCACAGTATAATTCCGCTGAGCGGCATCCAAAGTACGGCTAGCGTAGTGAATGGCAAAAGGTAATCCATCCCTCCTCTGTCCAAGCACAGCCCCAACGGCAAAATCTGAAGCATCCGTCATGATCTCGAATGGGAGAGACCAATCGGGTGGCTGAAGGACAGGAGCTGAAACAACCATCTCTTTGAGAGTTTCGAAAGACGCAAGACACTTATCATTTACAATAAACTCGGTGTCTTTTGTCAGCAAGTCAGTAAGCGGTCGGGCAATACGACTGAAGTCCTGAATGAACCGTCGGTAGAAACCGACATGCCCCAGAAAAGACCGCAACTGACGCAAGTTGGACGGCGGATTGAGTTTTCTGATGATATCCACCTTAGCCGGATCGACTTCCATGCCCCTGTTGGAGATGATATGACCAAGGACCGTCCCTTGAGTCACCACAAAGTGGCTCTTCTCCCAAGATAAAACAAGGTTGACCTCTATGCAGCGCTGAAGCACACGGTCTAGGCAGTCAAGACAAGCATCGAACCCGTCGCCATAGACCGAGAAGTCATCCATGAAGACCTCTAAACAGTCATCCACCATGTCTGAGAATATGGACAACATGCACCTTTGAAATCTAGCCGGAGCGTTACATAGACCAAAAGGCATCCGTCTGAAAGCATAAGTCCCAAACGGACAGGTGAATGTCGTTTTCTCCTGGTCTTCGGGCGCAATGGCCACTTGATTGTATCCAGAGTACCCATCAAGAAAACAATAATGACTCTTCCCGGCTGATCAATGAAGGGTAGCGGGAAGTGATCCTTCTTGGTGGCCTCATTCAATCGTCTGTAGTCCACACAGACCCTCCAAGAAGTTGGTACTCTGGTAGCGATCTCCTCCCCAGACTCGTTGACAACTGTAGTGATTCCCGTCTTCTTGGGTACCACATGTAATGGACTAACCCATTTGGAGTCGGAGATGGGGTAGATAAAATCGGCGCTCCACCACTTTGAAATTTCTTTCATGACTACGTCTCGAAGATTCGGGTTCAACCGTCGCTGGAACTCACGCGACGGCCTAGCGCCCTCCTCAAGATAAATGTGGTGGGAGCACAGAGCCGGACTAATCCCCTGGAGATCAGCTATATTCCATCCTATTGCCTTGCGGTTTCTTTCAAGAACCTCCATCAGACGAGATTCTTGCTCTCCAGTCAAACCTGCTGAGATAATGACTGGGTGCATATCTGGCTCACCCGCAAGGAATCTGTACTTCAACGACTACGACAGAGGCTTTAGTTATGGACAACTGGGAGGCGACAGATCTGGCTTCTGATATGTCTGAGTGAAGGCGACCAGGTCTGTGTGGGAGAACTCTCGCTCTGCATGAATATCTGACGAAAGGCGGCCGACTGAATCATCAATGAACTGCACTGGCTCGCACTCTGTCATGGTTGTTGGCTCAGAAGGAATCATGCAAGGTAAATATTCATCAAAATCATCGCAGTCAATGTCTGAATCCGAGGGATCAGAAGAAGATGAGCAAGAATGAAAATCATCGGCACCACTCGTCCCGACACTGTCAGCCTCAGGTGTATCCTCATACAGGGATGTGCTCTCCCGGCTCTCGACTGCCATGAGCTTGAGGTATAGTGAATCTGTCGGCAGGGCGAGAGTCGGTGCCACAGGATCTATCCAATTGGATTCATCATCAGTCATCTCAAAATCACAAACCTGGTGGATGTCGAGCTCTTCCTCTGTCATCTGCGCTGCTTCACTGGACTGCTCTGAGCATTCTAGCTCTCTAGCTCTGGTTTCCTCGATCGTCTCTATTTGTATGGTTTCGCCCTCTACGCGAAAGCATACCTTCCCACTATCATGGTCGGTCACCGCCTTGGCTGTGGCCAAGAATGGACGTCCGAGAATGATGGGGGCATCAGTTACCGACTCAGGGATCTCCATGTCCAACACAACGAAGTCCACGGGGAATTTCAGGCCTTGAATGGTAACGACCACGTCTTTCAACAACCCCTTCGGCCTCTTAGTCGACCTGTCAGCAAACTGAAGGACTGTCCTGCTCCTAAGAAGAGGACCAAACTCGAATCGGTCGAGTAAGGCTACCGGAAGAAGGTTGATTGAAGAGCCGCTGTCTAATAGAGTACGATCAAACTGCTGCTCTTGAATCTCGCTTGGCTGGCAGCTTGTTCTGGATGGTACAACGAGTGGAATGAGTGAGAACATGGATCTGATCTCTGTGGTTCCTCCTCTTCCTGCGGATGGTAGTCTTCTCTTTCAGGTTCTTCTTGAAGAGGGGGATGTGCTCAAGTGCTTCTTGTAGAGTCAGCTGAATATGGAATCTGTCTATCATCTGATTGCCGAACTCTACCTGTTGCTCTTTTTTGGGATTTTCTCGTTTATTCCCCTTAGCTCGGCGGAGTGCCTCAGGGAAGGGGATGGTAGGGGCCTCCACAGATGGAGGACTAGGAATAGGTCCCTGTGCCTGTGAGGAAGAAGGATCCACACAATCATCATCATGCAACACATATGGATCCGTAATGTGAACAGAAACCTTTCCTTTATTCATATTTTTGTTCTTTTTTTTGTTACCACAGTCCATAGATACAAAAGGTGGTAACATCACAGAGGGAGGCTCAACAAAAGTAGAGGTGGTGGCGTCAACACTACCACCGGCACCTGTCTCTGCGGCATCAGCACCGCGCTCTAGCTCAGCATCCAAAATGGTGGCTTCAGCACCACCGTCTGCATCTGGTATCACGACGGCTTCTGTACCGTCGTCTGGAACTCCATCATTGGTGGCATCAGGACCACCATCTTCAACATCATCATTAGCGGCATCAGCACCGCTACTCTGCTCCTCTGGTGCTCCTGATTCAGCTGGTTGTTGTCGCTCAGAAGAGGCGCCGCCAGCGGGCATCCTACCAGTCCTAGTAGTCACAAAATCAGCATCATAGAAAGAATACGACATATCGCTCAAATAGTCACTAGGAGAGGTATCCTCTGTAAACTCTACCTGCTCAGACTTTCTTTTCAGATTGTTCGGGTTATGTTCATCTGAGCTGGTATGGCGGTCTTCCCTTTTATAATCTCCCTCATCTCCTACCAGAATTCATCCATTTCTTGCCTGAAGGATGCTCGCTGTTCGGAGAGCAAGCGGGCAAGATCATCGAGAGCTGGATTCTCAAAAGCGGGACCCTGAGAACCGGATGGGTGTCCCTGCTGGAAATGGGGCTGCTGCTGCTGTGTTTGATATTGGGAGTGATGGGAATAAGATTGCTGAGGCTGCTGACGCTACCTCCACTGTTGTCCCTGATAGGCGGGACGAGGACCACTCTGATACTGCTGCTGTTGGGCATAGTGGGGCTGCTGGTGTTGCTGTTGCTGGCTGTTCTGCTGTCCTTGAGCAGGGTTCTGCTGCTGGGAGGAGGAGCCACCGTTACCCCAACGGAATCCGGGATGATCACGACGAATCCCGGGCTGAGGGTACCGGTCGTACCATATCCCATTAACTTCCATCAATGTGTCCTGCTCGAAGGAGGGTGGAGGAAGAACTGCCAGTGGCTGCTCCGGCTGATAGACCACCATCTGCGTGTCCGAAGATGGCGGCTGCGCTGGGTAGTACTGTAGCAGTGGAACCAGCTCTGCTTGGATATGATTCACCTGGCGGTATGAGGTAGAGGGTTGGTTGGAACTGCTACTGCTGGAGTCACCCCGTTACCTGGGAGGCTGTTGGGACTGAGCTTGTGCCTCCTGAATGCAAAGAATTTGAGTTTTCAGGTCGCTCATAGTTTTGGTGAGAAGGTCCATATGGGCAAGACCTTGGTTCTGCTTCTTCTCGAGGATCTCCATGCGGTCCAACTTCTCACTGATAATACCCATGTCGGCTGCGGCTGATTCGGCTTGGGATGCGGCTACCGACGATGTATTGGGACCGGCGTCAATGCGGGTGATCCTCTGGAAAGAGCCTCCTCCCTGAGGTGGTTTTTGTTGTGTGTAGACTATGGCGTGGGTCATCACAGTTGAATTTTCTGCCATGCCTTCATAGACGGCCCAGACGTCGTCTTCACCCTTGGAGAAATATGATCCACCGCATGAGGCGTTGACAAGCCCCTGCAGCTCCGGTGTCAGCCCACAGAAGAAACTTTGAACCAGGTTGGGCTTGGATATATCATGATGTGGACACCGGTCAATGAGCTCTCTGAATCGATCCCAGGCTTCATGGAATTGTTCATTTGGGATCATAACAAAATTGCTGATCATGGCTCTAGCTGCATTGGTCCGGCCGAGAGGATAGTACTTCTTCAGATATACGGTCCGGAATCTGCCCAAGTGTCGATGAATCGCCCGAGGTGTTTGAGCCAATATGCAGCTCTGTCAACCAATGAAAAAGGGAAAGCGATCATCTTGATCGTGTCCTCAGTCAGCAGCCTATCACGGATGGTGCTGCATATCATCTCGAATTCTTGGAGGTGGAGGTGTGGCTCTTCGGTCGGCAACCCATGAAATTTGGGTAGAAGCTAGATTGTGTGGGGCCGAAGCTCGAAATCTCCATGGATCGGTGGGAGTCTGATCCAACGGTGAGTGAGGGATGCAGCTGGGTTGTGTAATTCCCTCATGATGGTCTGTGGCGGTCTCTCTGCGTCTGGATCGCCTCCTCCTGCATCAGGTCCTCCTCCTCCACCGCCACCGCCCCCAGGTCGGTTTTCTCGCATCTGAGCTATCTCTCTCATCAGATCACCCATGAAGGTACCCTGGTCACAGATCTGCCTCTACATAGTCTCCAGGGACGCTAACAAGGAGTTGTTGATGGCCACTTGATCAATTATGAACGTAGGGTGATCATGGTCATCTGGGTGCTCGCCTCTATCTGCCATCACTGGATTTTCTGAAAAAAACAAAAGAGGCCATCTCAGGTGCTGTCGAATGATCTGAACTCTGTGAAGCACTGAATTTTGAAACTCTTGGACTGATGGAAGGAGAGTGAGAAAGGTGATCGAGGGGGAACATGGTGGAGGTAAACTCAGGCTCGGAGAGCGGACTCTCCGAGGTAGTCCTAGATGAATAAGGAGGAGTGCTGGATAGCGGTGCTGACAAAGTCGGCCTAAGAGATCTCCGTCCCATCATCTTGATTATTGGCAAGAGCAGAGGGAATGCAGAAGAAGAAGAAAGAAGTGAGAAGCAAAATTGCGCACAATTGTGCTGTGTTTTTGATCTTGACCTTAGATAAAACTAGCAATCAAACACAAGACAAGGGCGAATTCACCAACTCAACACATGAAGCCGTGAAGGTTCGACTTTTATCTTTTCGGTTTTAGCTTGAATTCAGGAATTAATCTTTTCACGAGTCCTTAGAGTGCTACGCCTAAAGGAGAGAGAGTACTGCCGGAAGAGTATCCCGTACTTGTCCTCCTCCTGTGTAACCTGTAGCTTGCACTTTTTGAGGTCCTTGTAACCCTTCCTGGATCCCTACTCAGCCAAAGAATAAGAGAGGAAGCCAATACGCGAAACCGATACTTCGGAACTCGCTCGCAACAGAATCACCCGTGAGCGTGCAAGAACCTACTCGGACGCGAGACGATGAGACAGACACCCCCGTGAAGGCGTGGCCTAGGCTCGATACTTCGGACAATGTCGATGCTCTACACAGTAGAGAGTCACCAATGTTGACCAAGCCCTACTCGTCCACGTACGATAGAAGCGCCAATACTTCGGTAATCCAGGCGATACACAAGGCAGCCACAAGCTGGGATTTTGGCTCTAATCCTTACGAAGCGCTTACCTCACTTGGAAGGAGACCTTCCTATGCAACCTAAAAATAAGTGAGGGTGTTACTCTCCCCAATTAATGAATCCAATTACCAATTTTATTTTTGGTCAAGGTTTTCTTAGCAGTCCCTTTTTTAATTTTTTTGGTGTTATCGCTTCTTTTGAGTAGATTCAAACAAGCACCTAATGATTTTTGTATTTTCTTGATCCTACTTTGTCCAAAAACAGAGGGAGAATAGAGTCAGAAAAGCTGTGCAAGTCGACACAAAGATGGAAATCTCACCTTTGTGCCTAAATGATGGATGCAAAGTAAGAAGACTTACAACGAATCCCAGCTCTCTCCATGCGGGATGCAAAGCAGAAATTTATAAACCTAGTCTATATGTCGATATGCAATGCGGAAATCGTCCTAAGGTAGGCAACTGCTAGTGTGAAGAACCACAAGTCAACTACCAATCGTCGATCCTAAGAGTCCGGTCTAGACCCTCCCCTCCTCTTCTCGACACATCGAGTTCAGGAGTAGCGCTTGATGGGGAGGGCTCGCGGCACGACGGATCTAAGAAAGGGAGCTAACTGTTTAATTAAACTAAGTCCAAGTACGAACTATAGTAAATGCAAAGGTTATTAGTGTGTTTGGACCTAATTTAATCGATCAAGCATGCCTAGATCTAAGGGCTCAATCCACAAGAAAGTAAAAATGAAATCAAAACCGGCAAATGACAGTGGTGAAAACTCGGCAAAAACCGCGGTGAGCCCCCGGGTGAACAAACACCCGGAAATTAGGCATGGAGTGTCCAAAAGTCCAAGTACTTGTATTATTACAAATTATCAAATCACTCTCTCACAAAAGTAAATTGCAACTAATCTACCACTCTCTCTCTCTCTCTCACTCCTCCTGCTCTCTCCTGCTGGCTTGGCTAAAGAAAAGCCAGCTCCGCTTCCCAAGGATGCTCCGGGTCACCTAAGCGATCTGCCTTGCTCCACGGTCCCTCGCAAGAAGACAAGAAAGGATGGTCAGAATAGCTCAATCAATATATGTATCAAAAGTGCAAGAGATAACTGAAACTATGGTAGACAACAACCACGAGCAAACAAAAATAAGAACTACTCGCTGTTGCTCCCCGGCAACGGCGCCATTTGATCCTCATCCTTGGTGAAGTAGGAACCACCACAAGAAGCATTCTCCAGGCCCTGCAGCTCTGATGTCAGTCCGCAGAAGAAGCTCTGAACTAGGTTCGTCTTCATGATTTCGTGGTGTGGTCATCTGTCGGTGAGTTCTCGGAACCTCTCCCATGCCTCGTGGAACTGCTCGTTGGGGAGCATGGAGAAGTTGCTGATCAGGGCTCTCGCTGCATTGGTCCGCCCGAGTTGATAGTACTTGTTCAAGTACTCAGTGCGGAGCTGCTCCCAAGTATACACAAATCTCCCCAAATGCTTCAGCCAGTTAGCTGCTCTGTCAGCAAGGGAGAAGGGGAAGGCAATCACTCGGATGGTGTCCTCGTCCACCTGCCGATCGTGGACGGTGCTGCAGATCATCTCGAACTCCTGAAGATGTAGATGGGGCTCCTCGGTGGTGAGCCCGTGGAAGCGGGGAAGAATCTGAAGTGTCTGTGGGGGAACTTGAAGTCCCCCACGATCACCGGAAGAACGATCCATCGGTGCGTAAGTGTCTATCCAGGGTTGTACAACTCCCGCATCGGTCTCAGCTCTGTTGCTGCTGCTGGCTGGACTCGTATCTCTGGCTGATCTAGTCCTCCTGTGGCTCTCGGCTGCTCTCATACTCCTGCAGCTCTCGGCTGCTCTCATGTTGTCCTCAGCCTCTCCATCTCTCTCCTCATCTCAACCATAAAGGCTCCCTGATCCCGTATCTGGCGCTGCATCATCTCGAGGGAAGCCACTAAGGTGTTGTTGATCGCACCCTGGTCCAACACATATGTCTCTACTCTTGGATCAGGTCGTTGACCCTCGGTGCACTCCTCTCTGCTGGACATGATCTCTGCAAAGGCAAAAGACCCAAACTCAGGTGCCGTTAAATCATTTGTCTGTTGTGTCTCATCTGGCACTGATATCTCGGGACTGGTAGAAGGGTGGTCAAGGGGGAACAGGACAGAATCGAACTCGGGTTCGGAGAGCAGGTCTCGGCTCTCACAAACCAACCTAGATGAACGGGCTGAAGTGCAGTCAAGCGGTGCATCCAGAGGCTGCCTAAGGGACCTCCTGCCCATCATCTTATTCTGGCGAGTCTGACGGATGAGATCTGGAAACACACAAGATGAGCAAACAAACCCCAAGTTCACATACTCAACGTGAAGCTGAAGACCGTAAGAGTTCGGTCAATTATCTTGTCAATTTTATTTAGGTGATCAAATCAGAATATCAGAGCAGTTATGCGAGTTGATAGAAATCCAATCCTCCTACTAGACTGTCCCGTATAAAAGGCCGGTAGTCTGATCGGGGTTTGGATATAGCTCTAGCCAAGTGTGCGGGTCGCTCTCTCGCTCATCTAAACCAGACAATGAGAGGGTTGCTCTCCCCAAGATAAAATTTTTTTATGTGAGGTGTCTTTTAGGGTCAAGTGCGTTTAGCAGTCCCAATTTTATAGTTTTTCTTTTTATATATTCAAGCAAAACAATGCCTAACGATTTTTTCGGTTCTCCTGATTATTTAAGTCCGAAAATAGGGGGAGAAGACGAAAAAGTCGATGCGCAATAAAATCAATGATGCATGCAGAGTAAGTGATGCGTACCTGACTCCAGCAGTCTACATGCAAAGTGATCCGCGCATAAAAATAAAGACAGTAATAAAACTACCTATATGATGCACGAGGAAAACGACCTTAGACAGAGCAATTCTACACGTGAAGAACAGTAGCCGGGTACTCAAACCTAAGTCCGGAGTCCTATCTTGGGAGCCACTCGATGTCCGTCACAACGGATCTTGCACGCGCTGTATGTGACTCCTCAAGGCACGTGGACTAGAGTCTAAGTAATTCGACTTTTTCTTATGATTTAATTAATTAGGTCAAATTAACGATCTATAGGTGCAGGCAGATAATTAGGGATATGGCCTTAATTAATTATGTCACAGTCAATATAAAATCCTAAGCTAAGGCTAAATCCACGCAAATCAGATAAGTAGTAAGAAAATACGAAAAATAAAAAACCGGTAAAAAACCGCGGTGAGGTCCCCCGAGCACACCGGTGCTCAGCTAAACAGACCCCGATAAATTACCGAGAAAGTCTAAGTCTCTGGGTCCCTGTATTATTACAATAATATGAATTTACAGAAAATAAATCTACGGCTACTCTACGGCTTTTATGCGACTATTTCGCGGCTCCCGTACTCCTGCTCGGCTCCTCGCGCTCTCCTGTGGCTCTATGCAGAAAAGAGCCGCCTCCGACTTCCACAGTTGCTTCGGCTTCCGAAAAAGATGCCTCGGTCCTCGAGCCCTTGCATGAAATCAAACACGAGTGTATTAGACACATATTATTAGAAAAATATGCAAATAAATCAGAGCAAAAATATATATACAACTATGAACAAAAAGCTGTGAAAAGTCACAAAAAATCAAAAGACTACTAAGCCGTGCTTCCCAGCAACGGCGCCATTTTGATCGACCGAAAAACCCTCCAAGACTCGGGTGAAGGTATAAAAACACGGGTCATTGTGACTCGAATCTCGGAGACTCAGTCAACAAGAAAAGTAGACCACCAAATGAGAAGATAAGTCAAGAAAGCACGAATAGCGGTCTCGCTATTTATTTAACCTGGTATAGCGACCAGGGTCGAACTCAAGGAGCACAGGTTGACTCAAAAGAGCCTACGAAGTAGTCAAAAAGAATAAAAAGAATAAAATATTTTTGGTGGATTTTATGGATTTTTAAATTTTTTTGTATTTTTAATTATAAAGGATATATAAGAAAAAGGGAAAAAGCAATCAAACCACAATTTATTAAACACCCAAAAAACCTTAGAAAGTTCAAATAAAATTATTTTTGTGTTTTTTTATATTTTTAAGTGTTTTGGTGAATTTTTTCAGAATTTTCTAATTTTTAGTTGATTTTATCAAAATCGAAAAAGGGAAAAACAATGAATCAATGTGCAGCCATACTTGAAAGGCTAATGAAAAATATATAATTAACCTCTAAAAAACTGGAGACAAATTTTATGAAAACTAGATATAAAAACTAAGCTATAAAAAGAGATTTTAAGCTTTTTTGTATTTTATAGATTTTTTAAGAATGTTTGTAAGGTTTTTAGGGTTTTGTGATTTTTAGGAGTTTTATAAATCTAAAGAGGTTGAAAATTGGAAAGAAACTCAAATACAACAAAACAAATAAGTCCTAATTTTTTTGTAATTTTTAGAAAAGTTTTTATATTTTTAGTTGATTTTCCATTTCAAATAGTGGTAAAAATGAAGATTTTTTATTTTTTAAAAATAGCAAAAAGCAATAAAAATGTTCCAAAAAATTACTGACAGTGGCAGGAGCCACATGTCCAAATTTCACTTGATTTGGAATTAATTTGATATTTTAGTCAACAAGAACAAAATCTACAACATACTGGGACCTAAGTGCAAAGAAAGCTAATTCCAGGGCCAAATATATAACACGTGTTGAAACGTTAGGGCCAATTTCAAAAATTCCAAAACACACGAGCTCAGCACGTGACTTGCACTCAGAAGGGTATTTAGGTCATTCCTATTTATAAAATACCAAGCAATAACACCCCACAACTACAAGATAAAATATGCAAAAGTTCCACGATCTCACGTGTCAACTGAAATATAGAAAGAACTAAGGCCTACAGGAAATTTACCCCTTCATTAATATCCATGGCTGAGGTGGCGCCACATGGAAGATTGGATGGTGTAGAACTCACAACGCCCCTTCGTTGATCGACTCTCCAGATGCAACCCTCAGATGATCGAACGGCTGGCAACTCTCCGCAAGTGGACGGCTACGATCCAAACTGGGAGATGGGGTTGATCGGACGACAGAGGAAGACCCTCGACGAACAGGTCGCTGACGAACTTCACCGGCCCGATACGCGTGGTGGAAGGCTCCTCCGATGCTGCTCCGGGAGGGGAAATGACACCGGAAAAAGTCCGCAGCTGATGGCGTGCTCGGAAGGGGCCGGGGGGTCCTGGAGGTCCTCGGCAAGGCTCGAGACCTGGAGCACCTGTGCTCGACTAGTCAACCTCCAGACGAGGTCCTTATGCGATGATTCCTGCACAGAGAGAATCTTCTCTAGGTCAACATATGGACGACCACATGTTGAGAGAGAATAAGAGAGAGGATGCGTAGAGAATGCGAGACGTAGATCATATGTTGTTTGTATTGTTGTCAATTGAAGAGCAAGGGATGCCTCTTCTTATTAAGTGTTTTAGGGAGTCCAAGAATAACACAAATCAATGGATGAGATAGATTTGTATTCCTTTCAATGATCTTGATTTTGTTGTAAAAACAAAACAATTAGAATAATTAATCTCAAATTAAATCAATTATCTTTGAAGATAATTGAGAAGGAAATCAACCTCCTACCATTTAGGGGGTTGGACGGTCACCCATTCCTACAAGGAGTTGGTGGTCGTCCACCACCTTTAGGTGGTTGGTTGCAATCTTCTTCCAACTTCATGATATTACATTATCTCATGAAATCTCCAATTATTTACAACAATATTTGTTGTAAATTATCACACAAAAATAATTCATAATTATCTTGTGAACATTGCAATCATACCATTGGAAATTTGTGAATCATATTCAGAATCCAACATAAAATGTAAATTATATTTTCAATTAATTATCTAATGTGGGTCCAATTCACATCAATAATTAATCAACAAATATAAATTACAATAGCCTCTCTATACTATATTATAAATCAAATCTATAATACATATGATATGGATAGTGATATCCACATTATTGATATACATGATAATTAAATCAAATTTAATCATCTTGGGTCTCTATTTTCACGTGCCTAAATAATATGAATCAAATTCACATTATTCACATCTTTGATAATTAAATCACATTTAATATCTTAGATAACTCTCCGTATAATATGAATAAAATTCATATTATTTATGATAATTAAATCATATTTAATTATCAAACTCAGATAGATATATCAACAGTAAAATTATACATGAACTACTTTAAGGATAATGTGTTTTCTCCTTGGATACTTCGAGATATGGATAGGGCGATTGTATGTTCCACGTATAGTGTCATGGATATTGAAATCATATCTCAAATTCAGATCTTGCGGGCTTCCCATAAATGTTTGATTAAGTCAAAACCATAAATCTAATCTTTTCATTGCATCTGAATCACATTCAGATTACTGTCCAACATTTGGACCAAGATCGAATTACTTCTCTATTGAGAGGAGTCACTAAAATCCAAGCCCATTTCATCACTCCCTAAGAATGGAAGCGTCATGGTTATACAGTCGTTTATGATCACATCACCCTCAGGTATTCCTAATACATGTACATCCTGCATATTGGAAGACCTAGAATAAACCCGAAGTTTTAGATCTATTTAGACTGTCTTCAAGGTTTTATCATTAAGTTTTTCATCTGATCATTGGAAGTCCGTATACTTTCCAAAAGCATATATCACACCTAGATGTTGATCATATACTTTCCAAAAGCATATCAAACTTACAAATTCAGTCAAGCTTTCAAATCAAGACGACCATGCACGGAATTTGATCCCAATATCTCATGAGTGAGCTCATGTCTTCCAATTTAGTAAATGAATCTCTATAATACCTTTGAGATTGTATTACTCATATGCCCCTACATGTACACCAACACGTTGGTGTATAGACCTTGATTACGCCATCAACCTATCGGTCTGCCAAATGTACATACTTAGACATATAGTAACACATCTGTCTCCGGTTAGAGGATGTGTGCATATATCATGACAACATACGACATAGGTCTTTGATTATCTCGATTTCATTAAGTCGACTCTTTGACCTAACTAATCTGATACCTCCGAATCTCTATTCATATGCAAAGGACATGCATCAAGAGGTCGGTCAGATATCAGCCTTTAGAGAAAGGATTGACAACTCCTTCTCAGTCTGGAGATCCTCTCTTAATAATCATTTGACGGTGCTTGATGAGTCCTCAATCTAACTCTTTCGATATTCATCCAAGCACCAACATCTATGATTCAAAAATTGAATCAACTGTTGTATGATCATTAAGATGGTCATTGTACATAATCCTAATTGTGCTAAGGGACATATTATGCAAATTAATTATTCTTCATTTCAGATCATGGAATGATATTTGCAATAATATTTATTACATAATGGCTCACCGTGGGCTCGCATGTCCAAAACAGACAACATTACAAAGAGATATACGATAACTACAAAAGTTGAGTTATAATGACACTTTTTTTTCAAAAATCTGTCACTAAATCAGTATTCGTTAAATATACAGTACAATATTATTCGTTACAATTTTTTTATACTTGAAATTAGCAACAAATATAATATCGTTATATCATTAATGACGGTCCATATAGTGATGCTTATCTGTTGCTATTTTTCAAAATTTCAACTAATCGCTAACTTCTTAGTTGAAAATTTAGCAACGATTAGTTAAATATTTGAAAAATAGCAAGGAATAAACATCATTATATGGACCATCACTAACAACATAGCGATGGAAATTATACTCATTTCTAAATTCAAGTATAAAAAATCACAATGAATAATATCTATCTATATATATATATATATATCAATTGATTTACCGTGACAAATTTTGGAAAAAAAATCACTATAGTCAATTTTGTTATAGTAGATTTTATATGAATCACAAAAACTAGGGTCTCGATCAATTCACATTGAATGGTCAAATTTTAATAAAGTGATGAAAATTTAAACTAGCACTTTACCTCTTTTTTAATGGACATGAGTTGGTAGTAAATGGATCTCTTACCCGCTTGCAATTAAAAGAAGAAAATCTTAGATAATTTTTTTCAATATAATGATCATGCAAGGGAGAAATATAATTCAAGTTTATCACAAGTATGTATCTTTCTTATGTCTTTGATATCAAACGAGCAATTAAAAAATAAGGCTTTTTTTTAAACACGAGATCCACATGTAATAACATAACATTGACCAACATGGATATTCTAAATATATACAAAGATCAATCGGTATCGGTACGACTATTCTCCATGATACAACGACGAGATCTCAATGGGTATGCACGTACCAACATCGAGATCTATTGAGCAATAATATATAGTTCCTTCAAGAATAGACTCACTCAAAATAGTAGAAGGGATAGAATAATTGTGTGTATAAAATCAATGTCGTACAACCCTTTATATAGGTATATAGTAAGAGAACGTTACACCATGTGAAAGTAACGTCATAAGATCAAACGGGTAGGGGAATAAATAAATAATTAAATCATTAGTCTATACCACCTGTTGAAAGAGTATTTGAACATATATAATATATTACAGGGGAAATACACGTGACATTAGAGATTCACAAAATAAATTTTCTGTATTCTCCTTTTCAAATACAAATTGGAATCTATATGCTTTATATAACTCCCATATATATTAAACGGGATTTTTTTGAATAATTATTAAAAAAATCGAAATTAATTAAATAGGCACGGTTAAAAAAAATTAAAAATATAGGTATCGATCGACACCTCAGGTGTTGATTTGGTGATGGGCATTTTTCACATTCACCCCATTCAACATTTTAATTCTTATTCGATACTATACGATACTATAAATTATTATTAATTTTCTTTGATATGAATGAGGATAATTGAGGAATTTTGTAAATAATTTAAAAAAATAAAATAAATTTAATAGGCTTTCAATATTTTCCTACATCGTAATTTTTTCGATCTATCACTCGGAGCTTCGTGCTCTCATCTTTGGAGGTGGAAAGATGGTATACTGTTTCTTCTACACCTCCTCTCGCTTCTCCCCGCTAACGTTAATGTAAAATGTGATGTATATCTCTATTTTAATTTTATTCTTCATTATTGAGATATACTTAGAATATTTATAATTGACATATCAGGATTATTTACCATTGACATACGCCAACTCAACAACGTACAACTTGACATCAATTAACTTTAAAAAATTGTAAGTATTTTATTAAAATCATAGAAGAACAAAGATGTGTTTACAAATAAAAAGAAAAAATTTACAATAACTTAAATTTTCCATATCTTTAGAAATCACGTCAGACCTCCTCCTCCACCTCCTATACCTCCTCCTTTGTCGTTTCCTTTCCCTCAATCTCTCATTTTTTGTGACTCTCCTCATGTGTTGTCTTCTTCTTCTGCTGCTGCTTGGTCATTTGTTCCGAATGTGTTGGAATGTGCCCTAGAGGATGCGGTCTAGCTGACGACTTCCGTAGAGGTTCGATTGTTTGGGATTCCTGGTTTCATGAAGTCCGTACACTTGTTGAATGGCGAGGCGGCTCTGATGGAGGAGGCTCAGTGATCGACCTTAGATCGGGTTTCTACCAACAATCCACTTTGCCCATGATTACGTCGATACTTCTACCGAAAATTCTTATCTTACTTGGCTTATATGAAAACATTTTAAAAAATTACCAAAAATATTTTTAATTTTTTAGGTGTTATTGACCTTCAGAGCAAAAATCACCAAAATTATAAAAGAAAATTCAAAAAATAGAAAAATCCTAAAAATCTTTACGAAAATTATAAAATACCCAAAATTCCAAAAATTCTAGTTTCTGTTTCTGAATTTTCTTTATATTATTATTAATATATAACAATTAATTTGGAGAATTTTTGGCTCGGTTAGCTATTTTTATCTCTATTTTAATTTCAGGTAATTAATTAAACCCTGATTTAGAATTTTTTATTTAAAAATATATAAAACTAGAAAAAAAATCTTAAAATTATAAAATTGTAAAAATAATTTAGAAACACAAAAATATTTTATTTTCTTATTTTTGACTATTTTTATTAATATTTATGTCTACGCAATTTCTCTTTTCATTCCCGATCACCAATAGCATGGTTTCAATGTTCTATACATCTTTGTGCTTCCTGTGTGCATTGCGTACATAGAGTTATGTGTTTCCTCAAGAATTTCTGTTCTAAGTTCTGCAAGTTGTGGAACACATAGTCTTTGCTTGAAAAATAGTATTCCAGGCTCACTTATCGTGAAATCATGAATTTCTCCCTTCTCCACTTTCCCTCATATTCTTTTAATTTCTGGATCAGATCCTTGACCCTCTCGTATTTTATCATATAATATAGGCCTAACCTGTAGGGTAGCCAATAAAACCCCAGAATCATGTACTGACAAGTTTACACGTAGTCCCCTTAATTGTGCCAATAATGGGTGTCAGCCAGTCTTTATATATGTCAGTCTCCTACTAGACTTCCGACTAAGAGCATCTGCTACTACATTTGCTTTTCCAGGATGATACTCAATGGTACAATCATAATCTTTTATCAGTTCCAACCATCTTCTCTGTCTAAGATTCAATTCTTTCTGGGAGAATATATATTTCAAGCTCTTATGGTCGGTAAAAATCTGACATGTTTTCCCATATAAATAGTGCCTCCAAATTTCAAAGCAAACACTACTGCAACTAATTCCAAATCATGTGTGGGGTAATTTAACTCATGTGGCTTAAGTTGTCTAGAAGCATATGCAATCACCTTCCCATTCTGCATTAAAACGCATCCCAAACCTTGTCATGATGCATCACTATAAATTACAAATCCAGCATTTCCAGATGGAAGACTAAGAATGGGAGCTGAGACCAGACGATTCTTAAGTTCCTGAAAACTCTCTTCACACTCTTTATTCCAGATAAATTTTACTTCCTTTCTAGTCAATTTTGTCAATGGCGATGCAATTCGTGAAAAATTTTCAACAAATCTTCTATAATATCCTTCTAAGCAAAGGAAACTTCTAATCTCTGATATACTTGCGGGTTGTCTCCAGTTTAGAATTGCCTCTATTTTACTTGGATAAACAGATATACCTTCCGCTGAGATAACATGCCCTAGAAATGCAACCTTCTTCAACCAAAACTCACATTTATCTAATTTTGCGAATAACTGATGGTCCTTCAATGTTTGTAATGCAATTCTCAAGTGATCTTTATGCTCTCCCTCTGACTTCGAGTATACCAAAATATCGTCAATAAACACGATCACAAATTTATCCAAGAAAGGACGACCGATACCGATGCATGTGTGGTTTTTTCCTCCTTTTACGAACTATAGTTTTTTGCACGGTATGTTTCCCATGATGCTTATTTACTGATTATAAGTGACGCTTAAATGTGCATAACATCCGTGGTTGTGAGTGGATGGGGAAGCTCCGGATAATCCTATCTACATCTCTGTCTTAAAAAAGAAAAAAAGGATATAGTAGTTCGGAGCGATGATGAACAAATTAAAAAAGTGGCTCTTAAACAGTCTCTAGACCATACGCAAAATTCTCTAGGGTCAAATCTGAATTTTAAAAAGTAATAAGGTTGTACTTGTTCTCAACTTGAAAATTGAAATAGTGTAATTTGATGTTAGAAAGATGATACGAATAAACTCACTTTTAGTAATTTAGGATTATCTTGAGAGAATTCTAAATGATGGACTACTACGATATTTCTTTTCAAAATATAAAATTCAACAATTTTTATGCAATTTACTCGATTCGAATATGTAAATTTCTATTATACATACCTATATATGTTCCTCTAAATTTGACTACTAATCAATTTCTATTCTTGTGCGGAGCATGGATAACTACTATAAACTTTATGTTGCATGTATATACATTATGTAAAGTATGTATACTGTTGTTGCTATACTCTCATGAGATGCTTTCCTTTTAAAATTTCCTATGTGTCATGTGTGTGTGAATTGCGAGCTTTACCCGTGCAAAGCACCGGTAAGCACTAGTTTTCATCACAATAATACCCCGTGCTATTTTCTTTTTCCTAAAATCTGGAGTATTTTTGACATCCAAAAAATTTAAATAACCATGTCATTTCGTAGATCTCGCCGAGATCTTTCCAATGAACCCAAGAACATCCAATTCCGACATTCCTAGCTCAAGATATCGATGTTTTAAGCTAGATGGTCAAGATCCATATATGGATCCGAATCGGGTCCGAAATTTGGATCCAAATTTCACCTCTCTTTCTATAAATTGGAGATGGTAGGCTAATATCTCAAAATCCTATCCACCACTATCCTTCTCTCTCATTGAAGCACCATCACCTTGGCTAGAATGTGTCAGATATTAGGGCGAGTCGGAGCGTGGGTCTCCGGCGAGCGACGATGGAGGAGACCCGGGTTTCCTATTATGTGACGAACTAGGATGATCGGAGGGGCATAGAAGGTGGAGCGAGATCTCGTGAAGATGAAGTCGGGGTCGGATGGGTGAATGGGTGATCGGAGCTACGGGGATTGGCCGGCGAAGGCCGACGGTGCAAATCTGAAAATCCTAAAATTAAACGAAGATGAACGGAATCTGACCTAGTGGGTGGCTGAAATCGTCTGGGCTGGAGGTTGGGCACCTTTGGGTGCTGTCGCGTCGATGGTTTGACGAGACTAGAGGCTTTGGCTCGTCTGGTAGCGGAGCACGACAGTGTGGCCGCCGGATCAGTGGTTCCCGGCGCTCGCATCCTCCCTTCAACTCTCCCTCACGCTGCTGTCACTCAGGAAAAGATGAGGAGCTCATCTGTGGCGAGGGGGATGGCCAAAGATAGCGTGAAATGTGCGGCGGAGGTGCGACTATATAGTGTAGGGGTCCGGCAGAGATGGAGTCGTGCAACGAATCTTAGAGCTCGGATCCCTAGGAAAGATGGCGGGCGTGGATCCTGGATATGACGATAACAATCGGGGCCCGGGGTTCGAGGGAATGGTGGTCGGATCACGCTTGGAAAAATAGGAAAAGATCGGGTCGTCACGCGGATCCGGGTGCAGAGTGGTCCAGGGGCAGAGTTGACCGGGGGTCAACATCCCCCGTGGACCAATCAGATTATTCCTTTTATTAATTATTTGTAAATTCATTTTAAAATATAAATTGATTTTATTTGAAAATATTTTCAACATTAAAAATGTCTATTTATTTTCAAAGTATTTTTTAGTGATTTTTATTTATTTTTTTGAAAAATAAATTACATATTTACATTATATTATTATTATTATATACATGCATGTATACCTATGTATTTTTTAATTTTATTATTTTATTTATGTACATTTGTTCCCATTTTATATTTTATTTATTTACATCATAAAATAAAGAATATAAAAAGATCTTTATTGGATTTTTATTAAGTAATTACAAAGGTGAAATAAATACATCTTTTATTGTATGTACATGGTACATATACACTGATGAGAGAGAAAGTATTTATATTTATTTTTATTTTATTTTTCCCATTTTTATTTTATTTTAATTTTTATAAATATATAAAAAATAAAGGGGATACATAAATATTTTTTATTTTTAGAAAATAAAATATTTACACAAAGAGGGGAATTTACACCATGTTGAGTCACCCTATCTCTCTCTACTTGTTTTATTTTGCGGTCAGGCCCTTGTGGAGCCTTCCCTTGGGTCGGGTCACTCAATATTTATTCTAAATATTTCCCTCTTTTTCTTTATTTCTTTATTCCTTTATTTTGATGCAAAAACATGCTAATTATGGCTATTTACATGATGCATGCATTTTGATAAATTATTGTATTTACAAAGATTTACATGGTCTTTTACCAAGGTTTCTAGCTAAAATAAAGGAATAAAGAGTGATGAATGGGGATTCATCAGCGGCCCACCAAAGAAGGTGGGGCTCTGCCAACCTGCAGGTAGCTCCTCTATGCACCATTCGCTTGCCTGAAGGTTGGAGAAGGTATCTAACGTCTTAACGAGAAGGCTGGAGATGCGGTGAAGCTTTGGGGATGATCGGAGCTGGAGTTCAACGAAGCCTCGCTGGAGGAGAATCACTCAAAGGAGATCCGATGCAAAATCCGGTTGATCAAGTCCCTGCAAGGTCAGTGTAGCAAAAGCGTGCATTTGTGACCGTGTGTGAGTGCTTGATGAGTAAGATGAAGGGCTTCGAGGCGATGGGAGTGGTGGCTGGTAGCTTCTTCTCCGGTAAGACAAAAAAGAAGGAGGGGTCAGAGCGGAGTGATTCTGGAGAAGGGAGGGTGGGTCGACATGGATGAGGGTGATGTAATGGGGATATTTGGATGGTCAGTGGCTGGTGAAAGTGGCAGAGTGCGGCGAGATAATTACGAGAAAGAGTAAAGAAGACGACCTGGAGGTTGGGGAAGAACTGGCCAAGGAGATGGCCTGGGTTGAGCGTCAAAGGATGCCCTAGGTCGTCTCCCAGCGTGCACGGCCGATGCATGGAGCTCGAGCGAGGCGAAGCCACCGCAACACAGCTGATTCAGCTGAGGGTCAACACCGGGGTAAAAAGTCATCGTCGCCTCGTCAATCCGCCCCTTCGCTGTTACCAGAGGGGGGGTGAAGCTGGGCTAGTGCCTGGAATGGTGGACGAGGAGAACGGAGGGTGGAGGTCAGCTCTTTGTAGGTGGAGGAGGTTGTCAATTATGGTAGTGGGGAGGTGTTTTGAAATGGGTTGAATGAAGGCTGGGAGTAATGGAGGGGAGTGTTAGGGGTTACACAAAGAAGGTGGAGGTAACGGTGATGTGTAGGTGGCGTTACGACGAGGAAGGAAGGTTGGAGGTGGTAGCTATAATTGGAAGGGGGAGGATGTCCTACGAGATGTGATGCATGGAGGGAGGGTCTAACGGGAGGTAGGAGACGAAGTCGTGGCCATTGGATCTTGCGATCCAACGACCCATATGTTGGCATGAATGGAAGGCCATGATCTGATCGATCGGATCAGATCCAACAGTGTCTAGGCGAGTGGTGCTGAGCCATTTAGATGAGCCCAAAGGTTCCATCCTACGGTGGATATGAGGCAGTTGATGTGGCGAGATGGTGGCCGTAGGATTAGGAGGGATCGAGTGGCTGAGAGCGAGGGGCGGGGGAGTGTCTCAGATCAGATCTGAGATCAGATCATACTGCTGGGGTAGAGCGGAGATGGACGGTCGAGATGGAGGCAGGGTGAAGAAGATCTGATGGTCCAGGAGAGGTGACGGGTGGAGGAAGGAGGGTCGTGCCACGTGGGCATACCAGAGGGCGCCACGTGGCCCAATCAGAAATTCAGAAAATGTAGAATCAAATAAAAATATGGAATAAATAGTTAGAGGCAAAATTAAGAAAAAAGTCAAAACATGAAAGTTGTAGATCTCGATGAGAACTACAATTTTCATGTTGGACAAAAAACCAAAAGAGGTCATTTGTACAAAAAGCATTTTGGGGGGTATTTTTAAGGGGTTAAAAACACCGATTTTCGGTCTTGACATTTTTTGTGGTTTTTAAGATCTTTTAAAGATAGAAACTTATAGACAATTAATCAACCTAATTTTTAGGGGTTTTTAATAATATAATAATTACAAAGCAAATAATAGTTATTAAATACAATAAGTTATAGGTTAAGAATATACAATACAAGATAAAATCTATGAATTATTAGCGGATTTTTTTGGATTAAATCGGTTAGTGGTTTAATTAGTGATTTTTAGCATGATGAATACGAGATTCATCATTCCCCTATAATTAAACCATGCTCGTCCTCTAGCATCTAAATAATGAAGGAGTCGAATTAATCCTGACAACGCCAGTGAGGACTTCAAGGCTCATTCTTTCGAAGCCCTCAATTTATGCAATCCTAAAATTCTGGGCTTATCCATGCTATAGTCAAAAGGAATCCAACTTCTCTAATTATCATACTCTCTTTTTGTACATATAATATAAGGATATGGAATTAAGTGTACTGCATCCATGAGAGTCGAGTCAAGGCATCACCCGAAGTTCCAGACCCAAACACTCTCCTCTAGACCTCATCCTCAACACTAGAGAATAAGTCTATTCTTGCTTCAGTCAACCGTCTCATTTGTTTGTCAGACTTGAAATATAGATGGACGACCAGATGATGGGTGGCATAGGATTGTGTCTATTTTTCTCTCCCTCACATTGGAACAAGGGGCCTCTCGAGTGCCTTTTTACTCAACACACATAGATTTTTAGATTGTGATCAATGCTTCCGTCAAGAGAGTTGGAGTCACCTGCACTTGTTTTTATGGGAGTACACAGGGTGTGTCTCTTTTGAGTATATAGCATTTACGATGCAATGCCATTTTTTGGTGTCAGCCCGACTCCGTGATCCTAATTAGCGCTTGATCCAAGTGGGCACTGAAAATGTTTGGGAGCACTCTCTATTGGTAGAAACTCATTTATAATTTGACTTTGGAGGATAGAGATTTTATTTGACATTTCATTTCTTTTGTTGGCTAGCTCCTCTACTTTTACAAAAAGTTGGCGCACAGTGATCAACAATTATCATTAAGTTTCATCACACCCTGACACATAAGTAAATATCAAAGAGATAGCATATGAACTTGTTCACATACTAGCTAGAGTTTTGCTGACACTTAGGTTTTCTGAAGCCATTATTAACTTTATCCCATCCTCGAATATCATTAGATCAGGTCTAAACTCAAATCTCTAGTTCTAGTTCCTCAAGTTATAACTCAACTCATTTCATCAATCATGCAGTTGTGAAAGTTAATGTGATGCTCATATTCTTTTGAAGGTAGAGAGAAGAGTGCAATATAACGCTCAAACCTTTCAAATTAGGGAAGTATGGATTATTAAGTTTAAAACCCTAATAACTAAGGCATGTTAACTCAGACTCTCAAGATCACAGAAATCCAGTGTCCTCAAAATCCTCAAGCCTTGAGTGAATGTGAATGTGTTAGGAATACACCAACTCTTAGTTAGTGAATATTTTTGTGATTTTTGTTTTTACAGATTTTAATTTTCAATTTTTTAATCCTTTACAATGACTTGCCCAGGCTCATATGAATAAAAGTATCTACTCTCAGCCAGTATGGGTGTAAATACGGACCGTTAGACAGACTCATATTCCTTAATGATGGATCCATATACATTGTCCTTTAAACCACCCACTATGCTAAGGGAGATCGAAGTTCCCTCACTGAAAGTATCTACTAAGCCTAGTAGTCAAAGTCAAAGACATATTTTTTATTTTTCAAATTTTTATGGAGGTTTTTTTAAAAAGGGTTATTTATACAAATTAATCCCTCAGTTTTTAAGAAAATATTTTTACAAGGTTTTGACAAAACTCAGTTCACAGGTTTACTTTAAACCAAGCTGAAAAAGATTTTCAAAAAGTTTAAAAATACGAGCTATGGCTAAAGTAAATATACAGTAGTATACGATATACCCCCCTATACTTAACATTTGTTATGTTCTCATAGCACAAGCGATATGAAGCCATGGCTCGGTCAAATATAGGGTGATATAGCAGAACTGAGGAGGAGGGTCCCCCTATACTTAGGTTAAAAATTGACCCAAGTATAAGAATACACCGCGAGGGATGGATGAATAAGAGGGTCCCCCACTATACTTAGGGCACAAATACCCTAATCACGGATCTGAGTTGGGGGGTCCTATGTTTGGAGGAGTATTTATACTACGATACAAGGGCAAAGGGGTGTGTGTTTTTACGAAAGAGGATGAGAGGGGGTGTTTGTGCAATGTGTTCAGTTTAAGGTGTGAGAGGGAAGAGAGAGAGAGAGAGAGAGCGATTGTGAAATATACAAAGCGGAGGGAGATGGGGGGTGAGTGTATGTGTTCAAGTGTGTGTGGGGGAGGGGGTGGATCATCTAGTGATCTACTCTTTTTTACAACATGCAAGCCCTCTAATGAGGACTGTTAATACACATGCAACACACATTTTTTACAGTATGCAAATGTAGGCAGACTGATAACACTCCTAAAATTTCTCCACCAAATATTTTGCGCCTCTTCAGTGAGAGCTCCTAACTCCACAGCTCCATGGAGATCAAGTGTCCTCGATCTTCATGGGCCCTACCACAAAAGAGAAATGTTAGAAAAATAGAGAGGAAATTAATCGGCAGAAATGGTGCACAAATAATGCATGAAAGTAAGACCTGTAAATCGTGAAATTATACAACACAGAATTATATCAAAATTCAAAAAATAATAAAGGTGAGTCGCATCCCCGACAATGGCACCACTTGATGAACATCAAATTTGCCTCTTTAAGAATAGATAATTTTTGTAATATAGGAGACAAATTTGGTTCGTCAAAAACCACAATCTTTGAATGTTGTGGAATATTTTAACTTGGCAAGTCTACCAAAGTCGAACACAGGGACACAAGCTAATCTGTCTATTTATCGAATTTCAATCAATTAAGAGCAAGTGTGAATTATTTCTCGATTTCAGGTCTTCATGCAGATGCACAAGGTAAAATGCAAAACAATGAAGATAGATGATGCATGCATTTTTTAATTGATTTTCATGCAATTGTAAGATGATACGTGAGACAAATTAATGATTAAATGCAAGGGTAACGTATGCAAAATAAAGATTACAAATATGCCCAAAAAGATCACTAAATTAGGCAACATATTATGGATAGAAATCAGGGTTAGATTGAGCAAAAATACGAGCAGTCAACTATTCAGGGCAAAGACAGGTAGAGTAAGGAACTCATCTAACATAAAAATTTCCCTTCATTTAAAATGTTGTCAAATAAGAAAATTAAACCATTAAGTAGATGATGAAACAAGGAACAAAATGACACCAAAATCATGTAATTTGGATCTATGATGCTTAAGTTATGCTAAAAATAATACAAGAGCATAAATGTAATAAAAATGCAAGAAATAAAAGAATAAATATTACAAATAGGTCCTTCGAGGGACTTATTGCTAATTTAGAAAAATCGATTGGGCTTCTATACAATTATTCCTAAAGTACGGGCCCGTATCTACAATTCTGTAAAAACTTTGAGGGCTTCCCTGAAATTTACCCAGGCACACACGTGAGGCATGCACTTGGGGACTAGAATGAAATAAGTAGATCTTTTAGGGTCTTTCATGAAAATTACTCAACCCTCACGCATGATGCACGTGAGGAGGGTAGGCTCGGAAGTCATCTCAGGCTCGGGGACACGTGGCGCAAAGCAATTGCTCGGTGTGAGGCTCGGTGGATCCGACCCTGTTGGTTCGTCATGAGGTTTGGGTTGCCACGTGTCTTCATCTAGATCATCTGATCCAGATGATCGAATGACACATGTACTCTCATGCTCCTCCACGGAACACTGGAGAAGGCGGGGCTCCGGTGACTTGCTGGTAGCTCCTCCGTGCGCCATTCGCTCGCCTAAAGGTTGGAGAAGGTATCTGACATCTTAGAGAGAAGGTTGGAGATTGGTGAACCTCCAGGGATGATCAGAGCTGGAAGTCGACGAAGCCTCATCAGAGGAGAATCGTTCAAAGGAGCTCCGATGCAAACTCCGGTTGATCAAGTCCCTGCAAGGTCAAGCTGAAGCATGCATTTGTGACCGTGCGTGAGTGCTTGATGAGTGAGACGAAGGCCATGGAGGTGACGGGAGTGGTGGCCAGTAGCGTCTTCTCTGTTGAGACAAAGAAGAAGGTGGGGTCGGAGCAAAGTGATTCTGGAGAAGGGAGGGTGGGTCGACGTGGATGAGGGTGATGTAGAGGGGGTATTTGGATGGTCAATGGCCGGTAAAAGTGGCGGAGTGCAGCGAGAGAATTATGAAAAAGAGTAAAGAAAAGAACCTAGAGGTTGGGGAAGAACTGGCCGAGGAGATGGCATGGGTTGAGTGTCATAGGATGCTTTGGGTTGTTGCCCGACGTACGCGGTCGATGCATGGAGCTCGAGCAGGATGGAGCCGTCACATGGTTGATTCAGCTGAGGGTCAACACCGGGGAAAAAAGTCAGCGTCACCTCATCAATCTTCCCCTCTGCTGTCACCAGAGGGGCGAGTGAAGCTGGGCTAGTGCTTGGAATGGTGGACGAGGAGAACGGAGGGCGGAGGTCATCTATTTGTAGGTGGAGGATATGGCCTGGTTATGGTAGTGGAGAGTTGTTTTGAAATGGGTTGAATGAAGGCTGGGAGTAATGGAGGGAGAGTTAGGGGTTACGTGAAGAAGATAGAGGTAACAATGATGTATAGGTAGCATTACGACGAGGGAAGAAGGTTGTAGGCGGTAGCTATAATTGGAAGGGGGAGGATGTCCTACGAGTCGTAACGCTTGGAGGGAGGGTCTAACGAAAGTTAGGAGATGAAGTCGTGGCCATTGGATCTTGCGATCCAAAGGCATAGATGTTGACACGAATGGAAGTCCATGATCTGATCGATCGGATCAGATCCAGCGATGGCTAGGAGAGTGGCGCTGAGAAGTTTAGATGGGACTGAGGGTTCCATCCTACGGTGGATATGAGGTAGTTGACGTGGCAAGATGGTGGTCGTAGGATTAAGAGGGATCGAGTGGATGAGAGCGAGGTGTGGGGGAGTTGCTCAAATCTGATCTGAGATCAGATCAAACAACTGGGGATGGAGCGAAGATGGACGGTCGAGATGGAGGCGAGTGAAGAAGATCTGACGGTCCTGGAGAGGTGATAGGTGGAGGAAGGAGGGTCGGGCCACGTGGGCGGCCTAGAGGGTGCCACGTGGCCTAATCAGAAATTCAGAAAATGTAAAGTCAAAGAAAAATGTGGAATGAATAGTTAGAGGCAGAATTAGGAAAAAGTCAAAACATGAAAGTTGTAGATCTCGATGAGATATACAAGTTTCATGTTGGACAAAATCCAAAAGAGGTTATTTGTACAAAAAAATATTTTTAGGGGTATTTTTAAGGGGTTAAAAACACTAATTTTTGGTCTTGACATTTTTGTGGTTTTTAAGCTCTTTTAAAGGGTTAGAAACTTATAGACAATTAATCAACCTAATTTTTAGGGATTTTTAATAATATAATAATAATTACAAGGTAAATCATAGTTATTAAATACAACTAATTATAGGCTAAGAATATACAATATAATACAAGATAAAATGGATGAATTATTAGCAAATTTTATTGGATTATATAAGAAAGGGGTTTAATTAGTTATTTTTATCATGATGAATACGAGATTCATTAGTATACATACAAACAAGTATACACAAGATAACGCGCCTCAATTCACTACTCAACTCAGTGAAGAACGTGAAATCTTGGTCTTTTTCTCCTGTCTATTTTGGAGTTAGGCAGGATGCACAAAGTTGCACAAACACTTAGGAAGGCTTATGGGATTTGGGCACTAACCTTAGTGTATATGTGAACAAGTAAATGTGAAGACAATGAGGGAGTTACTCTCCCCAAGACAAATATTTTTCTTTTTGATGTATTTTAGGGTCGAATGATATTAATAGACCCAATTTTATTAATTATTACATTTTTTATTTTTAATATAAATGATATTACTAACGATGAGTCAAATCTTTTTAGCACCTAGATTATCAAAATCAGAGGGAGAGAGTCGAAAAAGTAATGCAAGCAATAAATCGATGATGGATTCTAAAGTATAAATGCTCACCTTGCCTCCATCTCTCTAAATTCAAGGATGCTAAGCATAATTAAAACCTACACTATATTCAAATGCAAGTCGATGAAATCACCCCAAATACATGAATTGCTATTAGTGTGAAGAATAATATGCTAATTATTTGGAAAAGAGACTAAGGTCCGGTCTTCGATGCAACTCAGTGCCCACCACAATGGGTCTTGCATGTGTTGTATGCGACCTCTCTCGGCACACAGTCTCAAATCCAAATATATAGCGATTTCAAGATTTTACTTAAATCCAAATAAATAACAATTTCAAAATTTGACTAAGTCCAAAAGTGAAACTATAGGTGCATGCAATATTAACTAGTGGCTTTGGATCTATTCTATCGAATTAAGCAAATCCTAATATAAAGGTTCAATCACACAAAATAAATAAAAATAAGATCATCAAATAAATGAAAAGAAAAGTGACAAAAACTCGAAAAAGCTGACGAGGCCCCCAAGGGAACAATCCCTCGGGCACTGGACCTCGTGAAGTATGAAGTGTACTTAGAGTTATAAATATTACAAATAATAGTCTTTCTCTCTCACTTAAATTACAAAAACAAATAAATAAACAAAGTGATGTTTTCTTCCAAACTTTCCTCCAAGTTGCCTCTCGATGCTCTCACTTGCTGGCTAGGTCAGAAAGATGACTCCTCATCTTGAGGGATGCACCGAATCTCCTAAGAAATCCATCCTCAATCTGTGAACCCTCACAACAAGATCAAACAAGGAAGAATGACTAGAGAGATCAAAAATAATATCAAATAAATGGGAAAATAAAAATACATGCAAATATAGGCAAGCAATAAGACACAGGTAAAAACCAATCTACGAGACGTTGCTCCCTATCAACGATGCCATTTGAAGAATAGGATTTTGCCGAGGTCTTGTCAATCCATAAGGCAGATTAACATGCGTCAAAGCTACTTCAGACAAACCCTTGATTAATCAATAGTTAACCCACAATATAAAGTAAGAGATGAAAAGAAAAATTTGTGGAGTAAAAATTTATTATAACTCTACAATAGATGTGTATAGTGTGCAAGTATGTAGAGGTCGAACACAGGAAGCAAACTGGAGAATGGTGCAATGAGGTGAAAAATGTGTGCTTCTTTTCTCTATGTATTTTTTGTGGGTTTTAATTTTTAAATTGATTTATTATTTTAAAATTTCTAATTTTTTAATTGTTTAAATTTTTATAAATTTTTATTATATTTTTATATTTTTAGATTTTTTAATTCTTTTTCTTTTAAGAATGTCAAATAAGATATATATATATAAGTATATATAGTAGGCTATATATACAATATAGAGTAAGTTAATTATATATACAACTAAAAATAATAAAAATACATAAAATAAAATATTTTAGGTTTTAACAATTTTCTACTATTTTTCTAATTTTTAAAGAATTTAAATAATTTTTATGGATTTTTAAAGTAGATAATATCCAAAATCGGGGATTACATAATAGGCTGAAATTAAAATGGAAATTGAAAATAGCAAATAATATAAAAATTCAAATCAATTTTAATATATAAATAATGATATGAAAAAAAGTATAAAATAGACAATTATATTTTTTGGGTTTTTAGGAATTTTTTTAAGAATTTAATAAAGGTTTTTAAAGTTGTTCAATTTTTAAGCGTTTCTTTTTCTATTTTAGTAATTTCTGCTCTGAAGGTTCAAAATACATAAATAAATAAAATATTTGGGGGGATTTTTCAAAATGATTTTATAATTTTCATGGGTTTTTAAGCTAAATAGGGAATATATGTGTTATTTTTTATTTTTAATAAATAATAAAAGCTTAAAATGGAAATGCAAATATATAGAATGAAAGTGCACTACAACAGGTACCTAATCCTATTTTTGGGGATTTTTCAGAGCACAATAGCTATTTTAAACACACAAAAATTAATGGCCTAGCAAGGGCATAAGTCCAAATAAAAATAAAGACGAGGACAACATTGCAAATACACCAATTATACTTAAATGACTAATGAAAGATTATGGACCAAATACAAATAACACAAGTTGTAAGGGCCTGACCGCAAAATAGCCAAGCTCACGCGTCCATACATGTGAGCCTCTCTAATACAGGTTGATATGCAAATAAAATAAGTACGAGGGTTTTCTTGCAAATATTACAATAATATTAAAATGGCAAATGAATGTTTATATATTAAATATTAAATACAAAAAGTGAGTTGATAGTAAGTTCAAAATACCTAACAAAGCACGGAGACAGACGACTTGATGGAGTTCACTAATCTATGTGTCACATCCTCATATGGTGATGACGGTTCGCATCCAATGTTCTAGATTAGATCCTGGTGAAGGATCTGACGATGATGCTCTGATCAATCAGATAGTGGCTAGAGCACAAGAAGAACAATGGCAAGATCGACGGCTCTGAAGTGTGGAGGAAGAACGGCCAAAAAACACAACCTAGATGAACTTGGATCTTCACAATCTTCACGCCTGGAGCTCATTCTTTGCTTCTGATGGCTTCAAAAGGGTGTTTTCATCCTCCTGCACCAGTGGAAGGTCTCAAAATGACGCGAGAGGGTCTGGATCGATCTAGCGGAGCACCTAGACTTGGGCAGCGTCCCTGAGGTTCGATGAGCATCGAAGAGGCTCCTTTCTAGTTATTCTACTATAGGAAATGGTTAGGAACAAAAATTCGAAGCTCATGCGACCTTCAGATGGCAGGATGAGTTAGAAATGAAGTGGGTGATGTCTCTCCGGTGTATGGCAGAGGAGGAGGGAATGATCGCTTGATCCTAGTAGGGTCAAGGTGAGTGAAAAAGTGTTGGGTGTAGAGAAAGCATTGAGAAGCGAGGTGAGAGTGGTTATGTGGTCAGAGAACAAGGGGAACAAGTAGAAGGGTTCACCTAAGCATTGCTCGATAAACTATGAAATGTCTCGGCAATGCTAAATCAAATGATTAAATGTTATATTAAATTCATGGAATGAAATTAGGATTGGAACTATGCTAAAAACAATAAATAAATTACCTCAAGTCGGTCAAAACCGACGAGACAGTACCTTACGGTGGAAAAGGTCGTCGGAGGTGGTGGAATGCAACTCTAAGCTACGCCTGGCCTCGCTGAGATCTACTGGAGACACCCCTATCACAGGCGTCGATCCAGAGCACAAAGAAGGAGCCAAAATGGAGCAAAGAGTTATTCAAAAATCAAAAGGGAAATCAGATATGCTTATGTATAGGGTGACGGAGCTGCTCCAAAGAACGAGGAAGATCGGGCAAATCAATGGTCCTCGTTCCCAAAAATCACACATGTGTTATTGAGCTTGGATCGAGGAAGAAAATCACAGAATAAACCAACTCATTTTGATGCTTGCATATATCAGAGTAAAAAGATGAAGATGGGTCTAAACTAGGGCTTTCAGAGGCGCGTATGTAGGTCAATCAATTGACCGAAGTCAACTGATAGAACCACCTGGGTGGTCCACATGGACCAACTAGGAAAAACTGGCCAGAATTATTTAGAAATTAAATAATAAATAATAAGTGATTTTATTAAAATGAATATATAAAATAAAAGTTGCTTCTTATTTTCTATAGTAATTTATTAAGATTTTTATTTATTTTTTAGAGCTTATTATTTACATATTCATTTTTCAGATTTCCTTCATATATATATATATTTACATTTTTTTGTATTTTCCATTTTATTATTTTATTTTCTTATTTTATATATTTATAACTTATTTTTAGATACATACTATATTTTTCGGATGCAATAGTTACACTTAAACGAATATAATTGTATATTATATAGGTATATATATTGTAAATTCTTCTATGTATTTTAGTATATTGTTTTATTTTATGCTTCATTAGTGGTTTCATTTTAGTTTTAATATGTACAAGTCTTATAAATAATACTTACAAGATTATAAAAATATATAATTATAAAAATAATAGAGACTAAATAAAATAAATATTGTATTCGAGTATATTGTACATTGAGGTGCAAAACCTAACTTTCGCATCTTAACTCCAGAAAATATGAAACCACCTTCATTAAATATTTTATTAAAAGTTATATATAATTAAAGGTGATGTGATAGATTTTGAATTTTTATTTGGGAGATATGTTTATGAGAAGTTGGAATTTTGATTTTTTTCTTTAGAGGATTAAAAGTACAATGTATATTATTTTTGTATGAAGTTATATTTTTATTTTTATTTATATTATTATCTATAAATTTCATGTACAAAGTTTCTTTATCTGATGTATATATAGTAAAAAATAAAATATGTCCCAAAAAGGACTTATAGAAGAATAAAAGAATAGAATGTCAATGTATTATTGGCCCTTATCTCCTTCTATTGTATTCCTTGTCAACCAAGTCTTCAAGATGCCTAGGTCTCGAGGTTTAGGGTCATATAATACCTTTGGTATTTTATTCTTTTTCTTTTATTTTTATTATTCTATAATCTTGGAATTAAAAATAGAAATTTATACACAATAAATAGAATAAATAATGAATGTTAATTTGTACAAATAAATACTATTTACATGCATTAGCTAGGGCATTTAAGGCTAGAATGATATAATAAAGATGATGAAATGGATATTCATCATCTATGAATTTACTGGACCATGTTATACATCAATTTCAGATGCAAAAACATATACTTACCTCCGTTGAGTGGATACGCATTGCCTCTCAATGAAATAAACTAGAAGGACTGACATCCTAGACTGGTCAGTTCTACATCGGCAAAACATAGAGCGATGGGATGAAAGATAAGAATTGATAGTACTTGAGCATGTAGATGTAAACAATGATTCGTACACGCAGTGGTACTGGATCATTACAAGAATGTGGATAAATATGCAGATTCACCTCCTACAATGGCTTACCAACCTCATAGCCTAGTAGAAAAAAGACTGGTATGTTTATATAATTATATTTAATTTTACAGTATTCTATTGACTGATTGGATAATAAATTAAATAGGTTTATATGATTCTACAAGGAAGGATCAATTTTGATGGAATTAGAAGATCGACAGAATTACCTCCCACGATAAAGGAAAAAGTTGACGATACAATTGCATACTTTGATGACATAATAAGTATGTACTCTTTAATGTATTTATTCCATCACTATGACCAGCAATACATTTGATGAATCTCATATTCATCACTCTAAAAGTGACTAATTAAGTTCAAATCTCCAAAATTCGTTGGCATTTCTTCATTTATTTTACATAATTAGAATTCATGCATGTGTAAATAATAATGTCATTTTATCATGCATACTTGAATAAAATAAGAAGCCAAGAATTCCAACCCATTTGACCTTTATAATAAGCTAACTTTCCTAATTTTTAATTAATTCATACTAACTCCAAATCACATGAAATCACTTCCATTGTGTATATATTACTAACAAGAATAAAAGAAAAATATAAAGAAATTACTAATATAAATAAATGGCCCACAAATCGAAACTCTAATTTTAGGATTTCCAGATTAAAATGATGATATGCTCCTCATACAATGTCTCATTTGATCCTACTCACTTTTGAACTAATGTACATTCAAATACCTTCAAAATAAAGCCATGTTCAAGTGAATGGAGCACAGATATGAAAGTTGGATCTTTGGCCTCTTTTGTATATTGTATATTTTCCCTAATTTTAACCTATTATTTTATGTACATAATTAACTTATTTTCTATTATTTCTTTCATTTATTTTCTTTGACAAAAGATCTATTAAAATGTGCAAAATTCCAAATCTAAAATGAGCTTGAAATCAAAGAAACTAACTGAGTTCAAGTGTTCACTAAAAGTCTGTATACAAATTGTCTTTTTTTTCGTAATTTATTTTATTTCTTCTTTTCCTAATTAATAAAAATCCAAAACAAGAGTTGCATACCATTGGAGCATCAGGTTTCATCATTTCTTTACATTTATCTAGATCTCTTTTAGTCGATTCAAAAACATATGCTACAAATCCCTTTAGGTATGAGTTACTGTGACACTCCGCCCCTCCGGCTACTGAAACCGACAGGATGAGACTGTCGGACCTACAATCTAAATACGCTCATAATCTATGATACTCAGCAAACTATCTTATACACATTACATCAACAATTGAAAATATAAATAACAATAGGAGAATAATATAGAATTGAAAGTAGAATGTAACATCCATTCTCATTGATAATATTCATCCAGTCCATGTCCATAGAATGAGATGCATCATATAGTTATAAATTTTTTAGAAGAAGCTCTCCAAATATCTCACTATAATGTCTCTCAAATAGAACATAAAATAATGCATAAAAAAGTTACTCTAAGTAGACCGCACCCTTCTTGGTGCAAGTATGACGTAGAAAGTATGATTTCCTCAAAAGTCACTCCCACTAGGTTGTTGATCTGCTACACCTGTTGGATTCACACGAGGGTAACGTTATGAGCAATTGCCTAATAATGAGACAAACACCGTAATAACAAATGCAATGGTAAGCAAAGCATGTGTATGAAACTCTATCTAATGATATTGCATAAATTATAGAAACTGGAATATATCAAACTATTCTAATTTACAAAGAGTTACATAAATCATAATTTTATTTATTAATTTAATCATCATTTGAGGACTAATGCGTTGATCTTGATCATTCCGCTCGTTGACTAGATTTCACAATGGTATACAACTAAAATTTCCAATATTCAATCATGAATCATTTCTCGTATTATTTTAACACACACAAGTATGCGAGTCGCAAGCCTGCGCTACGCGGGAACTTGATATTCATTTTGAGTAAAATTTTAAGGATATTTGTTCAAATAGATATGATAATATCATAACCCACATCTCCAACTTCAAACCACATCCTGAAACACCAATCACAATAATATTACTCGAAATATAATTGAATCTTGTCACACCCAATTCTACCTCGAGTCCTAATATCATGTATAAGTGTGAAATCAAGAACTCCAACCGTGTCACCCTCCTACTCCATCGAGCGACTCTAGATGCTACCAGGATGCTAGGTACAACACATCACCCAACTCGTCCGTTGGGATCACGACCTTCAAGTCATCTACTCGGGGCCCAAGAGTGCTGCCCAATCCCTTGCGATGCCTACTCCATCTACCTGATTGTCAAATTATAAATGATTGGACTAACTGATTATCCCATATTTTTGAGATTCGGTCATAACGGTACTAGTATGTACTTATCCGATAAAACCCTTTTGTGTAGATCCGTGAGAGAATGCGTGTAAAGAGAAAGAGTAAATGGAAAAAAATAACATTGTTCTTCTTGAATTGGTTGGCACTTATAGATTAGGTCGACGACCATTACAAATACCATAATCACTCATTCATCATGTTGCTTTCCTTGAATGGAAAATAAATTATTGTCACCCTGCAATCTATAATGTGCATAGTAAGGACACATAATTCAAATTATGAATCAAAAATATTGTCGCTTAACACACTGTCCAACTCATAGTTTTCAAAGAAGGAAAATAACTCCATTGTACATTCATACCGTAATTGCATTATAATAAGAATTCTATCGTGTAAAGTGGACAATCTAGAAAATTAATACATCAAAGAATGACACTATAATGCATAGGAACTAAACTTGGAAATCAATGGTTAGAAGCTAGAAAGTTTTAGGTCTGAATTATAGGTACCCGCTTCCATAACTCTTATGATTCTCTTTCCTTTATGACTATTTTAGACATGTGAGGTATAATCGACGTATGTTGTAGGGTACAGTTCTAAGGCAAAAGAGACTTTATTCTCATTAAGCCATCACTAAAACCATAATCAAGATGTACAAATTTATGACACCCATATTGATTAGTCCATCTTGAAGTGTGGAAATACCTTTGTAACATATGATGTAATTTCAAAAGACATAAGATGAATTGGTCCACCTATTAACTCTTGTCGTTTGTTCTATATTATTATAGAATTAAAGGCTGAGTGCATTATCCTCTAAATTATTAACATGAAGCAAAGATTATGATCAAGTTCCATTGAATTGTATCACCACTTTCATCCACGATGCAGGTAATTAAAAAAATGATATTCATTTTTTCCATCATCAAGCATCGGAGACACCAGGTCGTTTGGACCAAAAGATTCAAAGACGTATTATATAATTCTTGATGTATAACAAGCATAATTTATAAGAAGCCAACAAAGATATGACTGATGACTATGTATATTGTTTATTCCGTGAATGATATGTATACCAAAGCAGACGTATTGATCGTCTATTTACGAATGCATATAATAAAAAATACTCCTTAGCATTGGAAGACGGGTAGAGAACACGCAAAATAGCTTCAAAATGTCTAACCCGAATGAAACTCGATGGTCATATGATTCAAATGAAGGAATAATTAAAATCGCATGAACCTAGCATCAAGGAGGAATAAACTTTTCATTACACTTTAAGATTCATAGTATGAAGATAACCAATGCTCTAAGAATGTTCAAGTATATGGGAACAAAAATATGTGAAAATCAATAGCAATATGAGGGTATTTATCGTTGCCTCCTAGGATGATCCCGGATCTCCGCTCACACGGAAATGATATTTTCGTCGCTCGATCGCAATGCGAATGCACGTACAATTGTGACCTCGAGATTTCATATGCAAAGGTGGTCGCAAATCTTCGATCGGATCACCTTCTCCGACGTCGGCGGTGGCCCTTTGGCAACCAATTCAGCCAAGGTGATGGTGCTCCAATGAGGGGGGAGGATATGGTGGTTTAGTTTTGGAGATGGTAACCTATCATAGTTTATTTATAGAAGGAGAGGTGTAAATGGATCCAATTTCAGATCCGGTTCGGATCCATATGCGGATCTCGATCACCCAACATAAAAAATCGATATCTTGATCTAGGAATGTCGGAATTGCATGTTCTTGGGCTTGTTGGAAATATCTCGACGAGATCTATGAAATGGTATGATTATTTAAATTTTTGTATGTCAAAAATACTCCACAATTTAGGATAAAAATACGGAATTTCAAATCATAAAAATCTTAAACGATGTCTCATCATGGCATGATTATTTAAGTCGCATATGTTTTGAATGCGACTTAAATACAAACATAAAAATCTTAAAGAGAATGAAACCCATAAAAATCTTAAAGAGAATTGAAATAGGGATTTGTGATCATACCTCCAAAAAATAGAGGTATTTCTGTCGCATATCTACCGCAAGATCCCATGTGACCTCCTCAACATTCTGACTTTGCCACAATGCTTTGACCAAAGGGATGTCTTTTCATCATAGTTTCTTGACTGCCCAATCTAAGATCTGCACTAGTGCCTCGGAGAAGGACAAATTCGGTTCGACAGTGATGTCCTCATAGCTAATCAAATACTGAAGGTCTCGAATATACTTCCGAAGAAATAACACATGGAGTACATCATGCACGCTTGTCAAGTATGGGGGGAAGAGCTATTAGGTATGTTACCTTACCAGTATAGGTCAAAATCTTGAAAGGGCCAACAAACCATAATGCTAGCTTGTCCTTAATGCCAAATCTTTGAATACCCTTCATTGGAGATACTTTCAAGAAGACAAAATCTCCAACTTCAAACTCGAGATCACGACTCTTCTAATTAGTATAGCTCTTTTGACGGCTCTGCGCAGTCAATAATTTCTTTCTAGAAATTTCTATGGCTCTTGTTGTGTCCTCGATTATCTGAGTAGAATAAATATCTTTGTCATCCACTTCCTACCAACACAAGGGAGTGGTACATCTTCGCCCATATAATGCCTCAAAAGGTACCATGCCAATACTAGTATGGTAGCTATTGGTATAAGTAAACTCCACCAAGGGAAGGTGATCCTTCCAATATCCCTGCCATTCTATGGCACATGCTCAGATTAGTCCTCAAGAGTCTGAATTGTCCTCTATGTTGTCCATCCATCTGTGGATGATATGTTGAACTAAGACACATTCCGGTTTTTAGGGTCTTCATGAATTCTCCCCAATAATATGACGTCAAACAGGAGTCTTTATCCGTATAACTTCTTTGGGAATCCCATGCAAGAGAATAACATGCTGAATATATAACTTGACCAGATCTACCGAAGTGCAAGTTGTGTTTACTGGAATGAAATGTGCGGACTTGATCAATCAGCCCCCAATAACCCAAATAGCATCATATCCACCTACTATATGAGGTAAGGATGTCACGAAATCCATAGAGACACTCTCCCATTTCCACAACGGGATAGGAAGTGACTGTAACAAGCCAGAAGAATGCTTGTGCTCTTCCTTCACCAATTGACAAGTAAGGCAATGGCTAACATGTTCTGAAACATCCCTCTTCATCCCCTCCCACAAGAAGTGTTGATGGAGGTCCCTATACATCTTGGTGCTTCTTGTATGGATAGATAATATATAACAGTGAGCTTCATCTAGGATGTCTCTCCTCAACTCATCATCATCAGGGACACATACATGATCTCCCTTCCATACGATGGACTCACAAACTTTGAATCCATCAAAGTTCTCCTTCAAACATCGATGGAACAAGTCTTGTAATTTATGATCTCTCTGTTTACCATGCAAAATATTGTCACATAATTCATTGTACTTAGCAGGTACAATTATGGCATTTGTAGTACTATCAAACGGGTGCAACTCACTGAGTGTTGTGAGCATATCCCAAGTTTGTATCCATGTTGTGGTACCCTTGGTATGTGCTCTCATACTCAAAGTATCTGCTAATACATTTCCCTTACCCCGATGGTAAGAGATCGTGCAGTTGTAATCTTTCAATAGTTCCATCCATTATCTTTGCTCATATTCAACTCCTGCTGGTCAAAGATATATTTGAGACTCTTGTTATCTGTAAAAATCTCAAACGTGACCCCATATAAATAGTGACTCCATATTGTCTTCAATGCGAAGACTATAGTTGTTAACTCCAAGTCATGAGTAGGGTAGTTCTGTTCATGGTTCTTTAATTTTCATGATGTGTATGCCACGACATGAATACATTACATCAATACCACTTTTAAACCTTCCTTCGGTGCATCATTATACACTGTGAAATCTGAGGTGTCTGAAGGAATGGTGAGAATCAGAGCACTGGTCAGTCTCTGCTTCAACGTGCGAAATCTTAGGTCATACTTATCGCTCCAAACAAAGGGGACATATTTCTGTAATAGATGATTAAGCGGTAGGGCTAGCTACGAGAAGCCCCTCATAAAATGTCTATAGTAGTCGGTGAGGCCTAAGAAACCACATATCTCAATAACTGTCTTCTGCTGCTCCTAAGACATTACTGCATCTATCTTGGCTGGATCAAATGCCACACCTGCTTATGAAATCACATGGCTTAGGAATGCTACCTCGGTAAGCCAAAACTCACACTTGATGTATTTGACATATAGCTTGTGTTCTCTGAGTATCTCAAGAATAGTATGAAGATGTCCCTCATGCTCATGCTCATGCTCATGCTCATCACGTGAGTAGATCAAGATATCGTCAATGAACACTACCACAAAGTGATCCAAGTACGGACAGAAAATTATGTTCATCATATCCGTGAATGCGGCAGGTGCGTTCCTGAGTCCAAAAGGCATGACCACAAACTTATAGTGGTCGTATATGGTATGCAAAGCATATTTAAGCACATATGTGTCCTTAATTCTTAGTTGATGATAACCCTCATAGGTCAATATTTGAGAATATCGCTACACCCAGCAACTGATCGAAAATATCATCTATTAGAGGGAGTGGATAACGGTTCTTTACCGTCCTCTTATTCAATTGCATGTAATTGATGCACAATCGCATAGACCCATCCTTCTTCTTTATGAAGAGGATCGCTGCTCCCCATGTGATGTACTGGGATAGATAAACCTCTTGTCCAACAACTCATGTAGTTGTACTTTGAGCTCCTTGAGTTCGGTTGGTGCCATTCGATATGGAGATATGGAGATCGGTTGAGCGTCAGTTATCAAAATGATCTCAAACTTGATCTCCCTCTCTGGTGGTAGTCCAGGTAATTCCTTTGGTAATACATCAGTAAAATCTCATACTATTCCGATATCTTCAATCATGCACTCTTGAGCAGGTAACTCCACAACATAGGCGAGAAAACCTATGCAACCCTGCATGAGAAATTGTCAGGACTTCAATGCAGATACATACAAGATTTCACTATTTGTGGTACGTCCACCGAATTGAAAGACATGTATGCTTGGGAGATGGAAAACTACATCCTTCTCAAAACAATCAAGGTACGCATGATGCTGCTCAATCTAATCCATACCCAAGATGACATCAAAATATTCCAACTGAATCAGTAAAAGATATGCAGGCATCAGGTGCTCGTCAATCTGCACTACTACATTCTCCAATGCTTGTTGCACTATGAATAATTAGCCCCCTGGGCCCTTGATGTAGTAAGGGGATGAATCATAGACTGGCTATTTATCTAATTTCGATACTAAACGATGTGTTAGAAAAGAGTTTGTGGCTCCCGAATCAAATAAGGCATGTAAGAATATATCATGCACTGAAATCATATCTCGCACTACAACTCCTGAGGTGTGGGCTAGATCCTGTGATATTGCATTCAATTATCCCTAAGGTTGTGGTGGGGCGTTAGAACCTACAACACTAAAGATTGGTCATCATAGAGGAAGTTGAAAACCTTGACCTCCACAATGGGAAGCTAATCCATGTGACTATCAAGATGAGAAGGTCAGCCGCACACTTAGTTGATGGCCACCTGAGCTGCTGGAAAGTAAGGGACACTTGGCCTTAAAGTAGCCCGATTGTTGGTAATGGAAATACCTACGATCTCCAGAGTGAGAAAAGGAGCCTCGTGAGACAAGGCTAACACCTCCTGTCTTACGGCTCTGAGAGTGTGTAGAAAAGTGGAAAGAAGTAGTACCACGACTCGCCAAGCCCTGTTCCAAAGTAGGTGTGGGGGCAAACTTGATAACGGTAGGCATGGTTATTAACGGGTGGAACTGATGCTCTCCACGAAATCTGTAAAAATCTCGGTGAGTAGATATCCCTGGCTTATGTGACTGAAAATGTGATGCCCCCCCTGAAGCTGACTCTGAGTTGCCTCGATCTTTGTAGCCTTAGTATCTACCTCCATGATGGAATTGAAATCTAATGTGGACAAATGGTGTTGCACATCATCACGTAAACTCCAGATAAATTTATGTAAATTCTCCTCAGGGAAAGTAGTGGTCGGTGGGGAGTGACAGGAGAGTTCAGTGTAGTGAATAAGGTACTCTCGGGATGGCATTGACACATGGTTCAGCTCAGCAAACAACCTCCTCTGATATTTAATCCAGTGATCAAGGTAAAACTAGCTACAGAACTTGTCGAGAAATATTTTCCATGTTATGGGATCCTCCAAATGCTCCTTGGTGACATACAACTAACGTTCAGTATAGCATGCTAGTGAAAACTCCAGAAAATGTAAGCCAAGACTCTTCAGGAGCATGGATCATCCATAATACCTTGGATACGTGATCCATCCACAATTGAGCCTCATTTGGTGTGCCTATGTTGAAGAATTGGGGTACGTTAGACCTCTGGTAGGATGCATAGATCATCTGATGTTTCTGCAATGCCTCTAAATCCTCCGACTCTTCAAGGTCCATAGACACCGAAGGATGAACACTGCCCTCTTCCTCACAAGAGGGTTGATAAGAGGAGTCTTTCTAGTGAAGGAGCCTCTATTCAAATACCTCCTGACGTTGATGTATATCTTGCATGGCATGAACTAGTAAGGCCAGTTGTTGTGCAACATCATGGTTGATTCTTTATCAGAATCATTATATTAGAAATTATTTCCATGATTGGAGAGACAATGGACATTAAACATGACTTGAATTATTCTCCTTAAACTAATTTCAAAGTCAGAAGACTTTATCGTTATATTTATATTTCAAATCCCATTGATAATCAGAATGAAGTATCGGGCTCTAGTCCATCTGTGACGTCCTGCCCTTCTGGCCACCAAAATCGATGGGATGAGAGCGTCCGACGTACGGTTCAAATATACCCATGATCTATGATACTCAGCAAACCATCTTTATGCACATTAGATCAACATTTGAAAATATAAATAACAACAAGATAATACTATAAAATAGAAGTAGAATGTGACATCCATTCTCATTGATAATAATCATCAAATCCATATCTATAGAATGAGATACATCATATAATTATGAATTTTGTAGAAGAAACACTCTAAATATCTCACTTCAATATCTCTTAAATAGAACATAAAATAATATGGAAATAAATAAGTTACTCTAAGTAGAACACACCATGTTTGGTGCAAGTATGACGTAGAAAGTCTGATCTCCTTAAAAGTCGCTACTATTGTGGTTGTTGCCCTACTACACCTATTGGGTTCACATGAGAGTAACATTATGATCAATTACTCAGTAACGAGATAAATACCATAATAACTAATAGAGGGATACGCAAAGCATGTGAACGTAACTCTACTAATGAAATTGCATAAATTATAAAAAATGGAATATATCAAACTCTTCTAATTTACATGGAGTTACATAAATCCTAAATTTATTTATTAATTTAATCATCATTTGATGACTACGCCATTGATGTTGATATTTTTTCTCGTTGACTAGAGTTCACAATGACATACAATTAAAATTTCCAATATTGAATCATGAATCATTTCTCATATTATTTTAGCACACGCAAGTTGACGAGTCCGAAATTGGCTGTGTTAAAGATGTGTATTAGATCGTGCATAAGAAATGATGATTTGTCGTTCGTTGTAGGCGGTAATCGGAATCGGTCAAGAAAATAACCGCAAATATTTTAATCAATTTTCAATCAATGTGGTTTTATGTTTATTTTACTTGGACAAGTCCCAAGGTCGAACACAAGGAGGCAAAGGAACAACCTAGAATTATGTCTATCAAATATCGTATGCGGTTTTCGAGGCGGTCTTTTTTTGAATTTTTAATGTAATAAAGGATGCAAAATGCAATTTCGGCCTATTTTAGGGACTAAAATGTGAATTACACTCAAATGATGTCCGAAAAAAATGAAACTTGGCCACGATGCAAAATATGAGGAAATGAATGCACTGTATTTTTTTTGAACTTTTTGGATGAACTATGAATTTTTTATGAATATTTAAATGCAAATAAAATGAATTTCAATATTTAATTATAATAAATATTAAACCTAATTATTTTCAAGGAATAAAATTACCTAAATCTATCACTAGGTGATGGATCTCAAAAAAATCCTAAACCTAGAAAATGTGGGATCTAATACCTATTAAAAATACAACACTGAAATATGCAAAATGGTTTTTACAGGACAAACAATGCATGCAAATATGATTCTTTTTGGGGCACAATGTCAAGCACAATTAATTCTAAAATGTTTGATTTTTCAGGAATTTTTAGAGCAACGGTTAATCAAATATAAATTTCAGAGCATGAAATGAGCAAAATACATAATTTTCCACAAAATAATTATTTATTAATTAACCATCGATCACAAAAATATCCACAATATGTCAAAATGTAGAGAATTAATTGACGAATAAAATGCTATTTTCGGATAATTAGATGATGTAATGTAAAGGTCTAAAATAAAGGATAAAGATAGGGGTACATATGCAATAAAATAAATATAAATAAATATAGAAAATGCAGAACATGGGTATACGTGTAATTTACCTAAAATATGGGGGAATATTCTACAGTTGTGCTAGAGGGTCACATGTGGAGCACGTGACCTTCTGGATTTGGACTTTAATGCAATTTGGAGGAGGTTCGGGGGGTTTTCCACTGTTGTCCAAGGACACGTGCGAAACACGTGACCCCAGGGGATGGCGTTCCTCACGTGTTCCCTTTGTATGTGCTCCTCACGTGGGAGGGCCTTAGGACTAGAGCTCGGCTCGGCGGTGGTGAGGCAGAGAGGCGGAGGAGGGGCGACGAGGCGTAGAGCATCGGCGATGAAGCCCGACGACTGTGGAAGGGCATGGCCGCTACTGGAGGCACTTGGAGCTTTGGCTTCGGAGGAGGAGCACTAGGCGAAGCCAGATACGAGGATGACCTCCTGGAGGAGCGACGGAGTTGATGATGCGGTTGAAACCGAAGGCGGAGGAGCTTCGTTGTCGCTGAAGGCACTGAGGTTGGTGATGATCGAAGTCGGAGTTGACGTAGTCATTGGCGTTGAGGCGAAGATTGTCGTTGGAGATATGTCGGTGGTTGTCGTCATTGACTCGATAAGAAAAACTCGGAGCGGAGCATCGATGGCGAGGAGGTGTCGCGTCTGCAACGAGGACCGAGGGGGCCTCGGATCTCGTCGACGGCGGGGCCTGGTGCTCTTACCACTGGGCCTTTCCTGGAGGTATCGACGAATGACTTCTAGAGGTGCGGTGGAGCTATTTTATAGGTCGGGGGTCGCAGCCGGCTATGGAACGAGGTCGGGGTGAGATCTGGGATTGAAGGTTGATTGGATGAGAGGGGATCGCGAGACGAAGGCGACGGCCGGACTGGATATGATGAGGAGATTTGATTGAGATGGCGGTGGCGCGAGAGATATGCGACGGAGAAATCGCAGGAGGACGCGCCTGATTAGGGAAGGCAGCGGAGGATTCAGAGGTTAAAGACGACGAACATGGGTCGTCCAATCGGTCGAGATCGGACGACCCAGGATGGGCCACGTGGTGCTCAAAGGCGAGAGGGCGACGCACGTGCTTGGCGCGTGTCTGGGCGGCACGTGCCTCGCCGTGCGAGTTTTTTAATTTATTTTTTTATTTTTTTATGAAAAATGAATAAAAAATAATGCCAAAAATGGTTGACACGTGGCGGCTCGAGGAGCGGCCATGTGTCAGCACAACAAAAATTGCAAATTAAATACTTTGTAAAATTAAAAAATAAATAGCAAATGGCCTCAGATCGAAAATGTTTCTTCACAAAAAATTTCTCGTCTCGATAAGATCAACAACTTTCATGAAGACATCAAAATCAAATTCGATCAAATGCACAAAGTGAATTTTTGGGGTATCCCATGTACATAGAATACCTTGATTTTTGGGTTTTATAATTTTTATGTCATTTTTAAACAGATAAAAATTCCGAAAAATATGATAAAATCAAAGATAAATAATTACACATTAATATAATTTTTTTGGATTTTTATTAATTAAAAAAAAGAAGACATAAAATAAGAGATGAAAAGGACCAATTTTGTACAATCGGTTAGTGAAGACTCGGACTCAATTTGTTTCTTTGATTTCAAGCTCAATTTGGATTTGGATTTTTGCGCATTTTAATAAAACTTTCATCAGAGAAGACAAATGAAAAAGAAATGAACTAAAATAGATTAAATATGTACATAAAATAATAGGTCAAAAACCGCTAAAATACAAAATGTACAAAAGAGACCCAAAACCCAACTTTCACATATGAACTCTGAATCACTTGAAATTGATCTTGTTTTGAAGGTAATTGAATGTATATTAGTTCAAAAGTAAGTAGGATTAAAACGGACACTAGATGAGGAAGATATGAGGTTTTAAGTTCGGAAATCCTGAAAGTAGGGTTTGGGTTTTTGGTCCACTTATTTGGGTTAGTATTTTTTATATTTTTCATTTATTCATTCTTGTTAGTGATATGTACACATTGGAGATGTTTTTGGGTTATTCGAAGTTAGCATGAATGAGTTAAAAATCAGAGAAGTTAGGCTATTTATAGGTTAATTTTGGCTCGGATTTTTGACTTCTTATTTTGTGCAGAAATTCGTGCTAAAATGCAATTCTTATGAAAACATGCATGAATGCTAATTATGCAGAATAGATGTAGAAATGTTGTTGATTTTGAGGGATTTGAGATTAATTAATGAGATTTAGAGTGATGAATCCGAGATTCATCATCCCCCTATACTTAAACCGTGTTCGTCCCTGAGCATCAAAAAGAAATGCCATGAGGTGAAATTAGATTGGGTTCCATACCAAGACCATGAGCTGAAGGTGAAAATGAAACTAGACTCGACCTTTGGATTATTAGTTTGGCAGAACTTCTGTGAGACTTAGAATTTCAAAATCAACATCCTTCAAGTTCTACACATCATTGCTACAGTTTTGGCTCAGAAGTCATCTTAGATCAATCCTCTTCCCAAAGCATACCCTATGAACATTGAACAATCGACTCATGTGTGTGAAAGATTTTAGCTCTTCCCATCCAAAATGCCGGACTACCATGCTCATCTCCTCTCCAGTAACCCGTCCTCGGGGAGTCAGATATTTCCTTCTAAGGTTTGTCGCGTTATGTTCACAATCGAATTGGTGGGAGAAGTTAGAAGAAGGGGAAAATAACTGGAGGGTGGCTAGTGTAGTCACCCCTCCTTGTGAGGCTGGCCAGTGTAGCTGAGTCTCCACCAAGATCTGCAACTTTTCTTGAAGCTTGTATCTTTTTAATCGGATATTTATTTGGTAGAATGCTTCTTTGTATTTGAAATTTTTAGTGGTTATGCTTGGATCTTGTTGTGCCCCTACGGATATAGAATCTTTTTGTTTCCGTAATTTTTTGGAGTCTTAGAAAAAAACTGTGCCCATTCGTCCATCCCTTTTCCGAAGCTTTATTTCAACCCGTACTCCGGTCTTTAGATTTCCACGCTACCAGAAAAGAAACTCACACAGTCTTCCAACATCCCGTCTGACTTGAACTAAGTGCATAGTACCAGAGTACAAATTAATTCCTTATTCCAGAGTTGTACCCAGAATGAAGAGACCAGGTTAGACACTAAGAGTCAAACCCTGCACATTGTCATATGGAACTCAAAGAAATAAGTCAAAGACCTGAAGTTTCTAAAATCCTATTTCTTGGTGAAGTTCCTTTAAAAATTAGGTGGATTAAGGTCAAGTCCATATCACTCTCGGTTTCTTCTCACAATTCGGTTCATAACGCAAAGACATTTCACAGATGCAAATGAATGTGATGTTGGATGAAGTGCAAGTGTGTGAAATGCAGACACATTTTTTTATTTTTTTATGTAAGGGATTTTTAGTTTTTTTATGCAAAAATGAATAAGAAGTCATTTTTTCAAAAATTTTGGGCACAGTCAGTGTTAGTAGCATTTTTTGTTTTCTTTTTTCTTTTTTTCAAAATAATTATCCACCTCGTAAATACATATAGACTTACGCTAAAGTACGAGATATGGGTAAAATATATAGAAAGTATATATACAGACCCCCCTATACTTAGCGAGTGTTATCTCTTCAGAGCACAAGAAGCGAAAAGAAGACATAGCTCGAGCTAAGCGTAAGAGAGTGAAAAAGGATAAGAACAAGAATAAGATATATAGGCCTGCCCCCCTATACTTAGACTGTGAACAGTCTAAGTATAGAAGAAGAGCAGAAAAAATGAAGCGGTCGGGATATGTGGATGAAGAGAGTATATACATGTGGGCGTCTGTTCCCCCTATACTTAGGCTTTGGTCATCCTAAGTATAGGACAATGGTGGAAATGGAGTGATTGAAAAAGAAAAGTGTGATGAGGGGAATGGTATATACAAATGGTATCGGTCCCCCCTATACTTAGGTCTTGGCCTAAGTAGAGGAAGAAGATGTACAAGGAGATCAATGTGGTCGGGAGGGAGGGTGGTTAGCCGATGATTAAGGCAGTTTCCGACTGATCTTCTTGTGAGCCTGCGATGGGAGATCGGAATAACGAGACGGAGATGAAGCATATGATTCCCGACTATTATCAGTGTCATCCTCAGAAAAGTCATGATGGATAGTGGATGAAGTGTTTGAGTCAGATGAAAGATATCCACCATCGGAATTATCCTCAGAATAATAGTATTTGAAAGTGGACACACTCCATATATTCATGTCTTTTTGTTTCTTCAGTTGCTCCCTCACAATTCATTCCTTCTTGGGGTCAATCAGTTTGTCCTCAGATGAATACTCAGAAGCACTGGTCTCAGTCAGCTCATAAGAAATAAGTCAAGTGTACTTGAAGAGATCAGGAGCATCAGCTTTGGATGAATAGTAGTTAGGAACGGGAGTTGTCCAACGAGAATCGAATTTTAGATACTTGTGAAGATATGGCTCTAGAGCTGTCGAACAGACTTCACTCATATAGATTACCTTTTCCGAACCTGATAAGGGATCATCAGCTGATTCCTCTTCCGAAAGGTCAAAGGTGACTTTCTTTTTCTTGTTTCGTGGAGATGTCAGTTCACTTGAGTATCCAGATGAATAGCCATTAGAATTCTTCTCCTTGGTCGATGTTCGGGCTGTGTGTTTGTTCTTAGTCTCCTGAATGTTGGTGCACTCTCGATTTGGAAAGATTTGGTCAAGATATTCAGAGACAGTTGCCCCTGGGTGCGATCATGCATATGTCTCAGGATCGTAGAAGAAGGATTTGTCTATTTTGAGATCCGCGGGAATTGAAATACGGGGAAGAGTCTCTGCATGTTCATTATCAATTGATTTTATATTGGAGCATTCTTGTGTCAAGTTGATGTGATCCATGTAGTCAGAATAGGATGACCCGGGGTGTGCCCATGCATAAGTCTTCGGATCATATAATTCATATGCTTGATTCTCCATGGTAAGAGCAGTTGGGAATGGAGCAGGGAGGAAGATTCTCTAAACCAGTAGTCTCATCAACAACCGCTCTCTCAAGTGTAGCAACAGGGTAGGGCTCTTCTACCATTTCATGGTTGTGGTTGTCGGGGACTTCGTCGGTTGCCTCGGAAAATCGTGGTTCCTTAAAGACTGTGTTAGATCGAAGTGCTTCCAATGCTGTGAAATTGATTTCCCGAGTCTCACAATCAATAATTGCCTTAGCCAATACCAAGAATGGCTTTCTGAGAATAATTGGAGACTGGGTGAATTCTCCTTAATGCTCAATATCAATGATCGTGAATTCTACTTTGAGCGGAACACCTTGGAATGTCATGGTGAAAAAAATAGATCCTCTCGGCCTCTTTATCGATAGGTCTACCAATTGAACAACGTCTCATATTTTCCTGATCGGTCCGAGTTTGAGTTCGTGGAATACAGAGGTCGGTAGGATATTGATCGGTGAATCATCATCAATCCGAGCATAGGTGAAAATTGTGTCTTTGATTCTACAGTCAAATCTGGGCAACCGCTTCACTATGTGGCTTTTGGTTTTTCTCCTCAACACCAAGGAGGAGGCCACTGACAAGAATTGTCTTTCAGTCTTTTTCCGTATCCTGCCAGATTTTTTCATCATTAATTTGTCCATTACAAATCCCTTAAGGTCGGAGAAGTGTTCAATGGCCTGTAGAAAGGGAAGTTCAAAAATCAGTTTCTTTTCTAGTGCTTCCCGTACAGTAGGTCCAAATTCTTCAGATCTTCTTCAGTTTCAATTTTTATGTATTTCAAGATTTTTGATTTTTTGTGATTTTCGAATATTCCAATTTTTGGCATTTTCTGTGTAGTGTGGTTGTTAGCAATGTGAGCCCCGGGCGAACCATTTCTACAATAAATATTATTGTAATGAATAAATTATCAATGAAAGTTATTGATTATTTTTCACTCCCTTTCTGAGATTAATGAATGAATGCACTATAGGGTCCCTCTGTACAATAAGGGTTATGTACCATGGCCAACTTGATGATCATACAGCTGTTGATTCATTGGATGGATCATAGAGGCTGATGCTTGGATGAATATCTAAGGAGTTAGATAGAGGACTCATCAAGCATCATCAAATGATCATTGAATGATGATCTCCAGTCTGAGTAGGAGATGGCAATCCTATCTCATATGACTGATATCTGACTGACCTCTTGATGCAGGTCCTCTGCATGGGAATAGTGATTCAGAGGTGTCAGGTTAGTTAAGTCAATGGGTTGACTTGACGAGATCGAGATAACCAAAGACCTACGTTGAATACTGTCACAACATAGGCATGCATCCTCTGACTAGAGACAGATGTATTGCTATATGTCTGAGTATGTACATTTGGTAGACCAATAGGTTGATGACCTAATCAAGGTCTATATACCGACGAGCTGGTGTGCATGTAAGGACATATGAGTAATGCGATCTCTCAAAGGGATCATACAGGTTCACTTGTGAACCGGGAGACATGAGCTCACTCATGAGGTATTGGGACTGAACAAATTCCATGCATGGTTGTCGTGCTTTGGAAGCATGACATGAATTTGAAGGTAAGATATATGCTTTGTGAAAGCATATGATCTATACCAAATCCCAATGACCAAGATTGAGAAACTTAAATGATCTAACTCTGAAGATGACAGTGCAAAAGTGATCTTTATCTTCAGAATGATCATAAGTCTTCCAGTATGTAGGATGTGCAGGTATTGGGAATACCTGAAGGGTGATTTGATCATATACGATTGTATAACCATGACGCTTCCATTCCGAGGGAGTGATGAAACAGGTTTGGATTTTAGTGACTCCTCTCATTAGAGAAGTGACCTAATCTTAGTCCATGAACTGGACATTGATCTTAATGAGATTCAGATGCAATGAGAAGATTAAGTCTACGGTCTTGATTTGATCAAGCATCAGTGGGAGGTCCATAGGATCTGGATTTGAGATATGATCTCAACATCCAAGTCACTATACGTGGAACAATACAATCGCCATGTCCTTATCTCCAAGTATCTGAGGAGAAATAGCATTGTTCTTAAATGGTTTAAGAACAATTCCATAAGATCTAAGCAAAGAGAAATTGGTAATTAAATGTGATTTAATTATCATGATGTATGAGAAATTATCCAATATGATTAAATGTGATTTAATTATTTTGGATAAGAATAATGTGGATAGAAATATCCAATTATTCATAATATATTATAAATGTGATTTATAATGTATTAGAGAGAGTTAATTATAATTTATATGTGTTGATTAATTATTATGTGTATTGGATACACATTGTGTAATTAATTGACAATATGAATTATATGTTGTTTTGGGTTGTGAATATGATTCACAAATTTTCCATGGCAAGAATGCAATATTCTCAAAGATAATTGTGAATTATTTTTGAAGAATAAAACCCAATAAATTAGTTGAGAATAAATAAGAGAGATTTCAAGGAGATATGCAATCTCATGGATTTCCATGAGATTGCAATCTCCATGCAATCCCCATGGGCGGCACACCATTCCAATATTGAATGTGTGGCCGCCCACTTGGAAGGCACATGGAGATGAAATCTCCATGTGTCTTCTCTCCTTATTTGTTGGGTTGATTTAGGAATGAATTATATTTGATTTTGTCAAATATATTTTAACCTAAATTTGTTGTTTTTGTCAACAACAATCTTAGCCATTGGATAAATATAAATCAATCTCATCCATTGATTTTATGTGTCTCATGGATTGAGATCCATGGATCCCAAAATCCTATAAATAGAGAGGCATACTTGGCTCTCTCTTTACACATGCTATTGTAGCACAAACTCTCTCTCTCTCTCTCTCTCTCCCATACTCGACAGCCCTCTCTCTCCCTCTCTTCTTGGTGGCCGTCCACCTTGGTGGAGAGAATTGTCGACGCCCGCGCCATCGTGCTGCCGCTTCGACTCTCTGCGGTTCTTCGTCTTCTTGGAGTGCTTCACTCATGAAGGAGACGTTTGATCTCGTGCGACGAGATCAGGAGCAACCACGCTTGGATCAACTTGGATTGCGAGGACACCGCGACGCATCTCCGCGCTCGCAAGCCGTTACTCCGACGATCGGACTTGAGACAGGAGGTCTCTTTTCGTAGAGACTTGATCAACCACGCTTCAAGAGGTATTGCATTATACTTGCTGTGGTTATAAATGAAACGATTTGAGAATGGTTCTCGGATCATGTGGTTTCATCGGATTAAAATTTTTTAAATTCCGCTGCACCGAACAACTAGTACGACTAGTCGTTCTTCGTCGTATTCGATACGACGCTCACGCTTCCGTGATGCGCTTGAGGATTTATACATATCCTTCAAGTGGTATCAGAGCCAGGTTGACGGTTTCGAATATGATTCGAAAAACCGAGGACGACTTGGGTTCGTTTAGGTCGCGAAAGTTTTCATCGCATTTGATTTCGCAGATCTGTTTAGTAAATAAATTCGGCACTGTTTAAATTGTTTAAACACGAATTTAATACTTGGATTTTGTTCCCCATTAAATAAGGAAACCATAGGAACTGAGTTTGCGTAAATCGGATTTCGTATGCTCAAGTTATGGTTGTTTTAATGAACATGTATGCACTGTTGCGGGAACAGTAGATTTTAACATGATTAAAGAGTTAATTACTGTTATCATCTGCCTCGAAATGCGTGCAAATCCACTTAGGTTCTGTTCTAAATCAAGTTAGCAGTCTATGAAAATTGAGTTTGCTTAATTTGGATTTAAATTGATTGAGATATGTTAATTTTAGTGAGTAGGGGTCCTTACTGAAATTACATTCCTAATATAGAACCAAGTGATTGTCAATTAGTGAAATTAATTGTTAATTTCGTGAAATAATCTTGAAAAATATTTGTGAAATATTGAAACATGATTATTTGCCTAATTGACTTGGCCCCAACCAATTGATTGATTAAGATGTGATCTAAATCATAATTGGAAACCACAATCTTTCAAACTTGATGCTTGAATAGGATTTGGGAATTTGTCTAGAAAATTTCCTTATAATAAAAAATGTTTTGATTATTACTATATGGTACAATTTCGGTTGAAAAACCGATGATCATCTCAAGTACAAATTAATCAATTTGGCATTATCCTTTCTCGAGGCGGATATGGAGCCTAGTCGGAGAGCATTGGGGTTGCGGGTTGCAACGTAAGTGGTCCGTCCCACTCTCGTCGGTACTGGCCATGACAGCGGGTAGGGCCGGGATAATGTCCGAGGGATTAAGATGTATTTTTCTAATTATTAAAATTCGAATTAATACGTATTTTGAGATATTACCATATATGTATTCAAGTAAAATAATCAAGTTTGATTGATTGAATTGGATTGATAATTAATTTAATATGATTAAATTGATTATGTCCAATTGAAATACTCTAATATGATTAGAGTTATTAATTCCCTTGAAAGAATTAATTATGTGAATGTGATTCATAATAATTAATTAAAAATTTGAATATGAGATGGAGGATCACATAAGTGACATCCATGGTCTCCCGTCAAGGCGAAGAGTTCCGTCGCCAGACATCGTATGAAGGAGATGCCTGTACGAAGTGACAGCTCCTACATACGATCCATTTGGATCGGGCTCGTCGCTTCTCGAAAGAGTAAGGACGTATGCGTAGTGACGCCAATATCGGGTCCTCATATTATTGGGGCGATATTGGATTGCGCATAGCGAGTTGTATTCCTGTTGACGGTTGGTTCAATTAATAACGGGTCAACATCGCCTTAGGGGTGGTGGGCCCGGGTATTAAAGACCGAATTGGGAAATGCAAGTTGGACTTGCAATGCGGAATGTGTTCCTGCTTCTCTTTATTGGAGTCATAGGTTCTCATATTATTGGAATATGACAAAGATAAGGAGGAGATCCCAGTTCTTGCTTGAGATATATTGGTAAGTATATCTCTTACTTTGAAAGTGAATAAGGGAATAAACTTTCAAGGTTGACATAGCAAGAACAATTTGATTTAAAATGCCTTAATCAAATATTATAAATTTGAATATATATTTTTATATTCTAAATAGTGCATTCTTAATTTCAGAAAATGATGTCTTTCAACCCACTTAGTAGGCTTCTAGAGGTCAACCAATTGACCGGCCCAAATTACTCGGATTGGATCCGAAATTTGGAGCTTGTTCTCTCTGCTGAGCGCATAAGTTATGTGCTATCCGAGGACAAGCATGAGAACCCTAAGTCTAAGGAAGAAAAAGCATTTAATGACAAGTATGATGAAGATCATGTCTTGGCTAGGTGCTATATCCTAGGTTCTCTCTCCAATGTTCTGCAGAAGCAACATGTGGAGATGAGTACCTGTCAGGAAATAATGCAGAATCTTAAGGATATGTTTGGTGACATTAACCGCACTCAGCGGTACAATGTTATGAAAGACCTCATTCGTTGTAGAATGCAGGAAGGGACTTCGGTCCGTGAACATGTACTCAAAATGTTTGGGTACTTGTCGGAGTTGAGACTCTTGGGGCAACGATGGATGCAGACATGCAAGCTGACTTCATTCTGCTGTCATTGCCCAAGTCTTTCAATAATTTTGTGGTGTCATTCCACATGAATAAATTGGAATTGACAAGTGCTACTCTCTTTGCTGCATTAAAGTCCGCAGAGGACGTGATGAAGAAGGATGGTCCCAGTGGCAGTGCAATGGTTGCACAGGTCAAAGGGAAGCGCGGTCGGAAGCATGGTTCTCGGAAGGGCCCGGCCCAGAAGAGAAAGAAGAAGGGACAAAGTGTTTCCTCTTCTTCCAATGCATCCACTCTCATGGCGTCGAAGAAAACCGACGTCTGTCACCACTGCAAGAAGCCGGGGCACTGGAAGCGTAACTGCCCAGATTACCTGAAGTCCTCAGACAAAGGTAAAGCCCCAGTAGGTATGAAATCTACTTTCATCATTGAAACTAGCTTTCTCGTCGGACGAGAAGGAAGTTGGGTTGTAGATTCTGGTGCTTCTGTTCATGTATGCAATTTGTTGCATTTGTTTCAGGAAACTAGGAATCTTGAAGAAGGGGAGATAGTCATCCAGATGGGATCTGATGCAAGTGTTGCAGCAGTCGCCGTCGGGACATGTCGACTATCATTATCTAGTGGAAGAGTCCTAGTACTTAAAGAGTGTCTTTATGTACTTGAAGTTAGAAGGAATCTGATATCTGTATCTAAGCTAGTTAGAAGTGGATATTCGTTCCTGTTCTGTAATAAATTAGTCATAAATCATTATAATAAATATATTGCAGAAGGTGTTTTAACTTCTGGAGGACTCTATGAATTGTGCATTAATGAGAATGTCATGAATGTTACAACCACTAATAAAAACCCTAAAAGATCCAGGGAGAATAAAAATCATTCAAATATGATTTGGCATCAAAGGCTTGGTCATTTGTCTGTTGATAGGATCAACAGATTGATAAAGGATGGACCTTTAGATTTCCTACAGGTTCAATCTTTGCCTACCTGCGAACATTGTATTCGAGGTAAAATGACTAGGATGTCTTTCCGTAATAAGGTTACAAGATGCGAAGGTATTATTGACCTAATACATACCGATGTATGTGGTCCCTTCAGTATCGCGACTCGAAATAGATACTGATATTATTTAACGTTTATCGATGACCATTCGCGATACGGGTTTATCTTCCTATTACGTCATAAGTCTGAAACCTTTGAAAAGTTCAAAGAATTCAAGGCTTTGGTTGAGAACCAAACCGATAGGAAGATTAAACGGATTCGATCTGATCGAGGTGGCGAGTACCTATCAGATGAATTCAAGGAATACCTTAAGGAGAATGGAATTGTTTCAAATCTCACTCCTCCTGGAACTCCCCAACTTAACGGTGTTGCTGAAAGACGCAACAGGACCATCATGGACATGGTCCGTTCAATGATGAGCAAAGCACATTTACCTCTTAGTTTCTGGGGATATGCAGTAGAGACTGCAATATATATCCTGAATAATATTCCTAGCAAATATGTACCTAAGAATCCTCATGAGATATGGTATGGAACCAAATCTAGTGTCAATCACTTAAGGGTTTGGGGTTGCTTAGTCCATGCGAAGAACGTGGATGCAAGTAAGCTGGAATCTCGCACTCGTGAGTGTTACTTCATTGGGTATATTAAAGATTGTATTGGATACCAGCTTTATGACCCTGAGACCCAAAAAGTTTTTGTCTCTAGAAATGTGAAGTTTCTGGAGGATGATTTCCTTAAAGGTCAAGATAAAAGTGAAGTAGAGGAACTCATTGAATCCCAAGAGGATTCTGAGCTCCCCAGACCAGAAACTGAAGAAGTAAATAAAGATGAAACACCCATACCTCTTCGAAGGAGTTCGAGGGTGGTTGCACCACCTGAAAGGTGTGGATTCCATGTGTCAGGTGAAACTGACATTGATCCTACTTCATTTGATGAAGCACTCGCGGATCAAGACATGGATAGATGGATGCTGGCAATGAAGTCAGAAATTGACTCCATGCATAAGAATGGTGTATGGACCCTAGAGGATCCACCTAAAGGGGTAAAACCCATTGGGTGTAAATGGATCTTCAAAAGAAAGAGGGGACCTGATGGGAAAGTAGAGACTTTCAAGGCACGGCTCGTAGCCAAGGGCTACACACAGAGAGAAGGCATCGATTATGATGAGACATTCTCTCCTGTGGCTATGCTTAAATCCATCCGAACATTGCTAGTTATAGCTGCATATCTTGACTACGACATCTGGCAGATGGACGTCAAGACGGCTTTCCTCAATGGATACCTCGAGGAGGATATCTACATGGAGCAGCCCCAGGGCTTCATGACAGAGGATGGTAAAGTATGCAAGCTGAAGAAATCCATCTATGGGCTCAAGCAAGCTTCTCGTAGTTGGAACATCAGATTTGACGAAACCATAAAGAGTTATGATTTTGTGCAGAATCCTGATGAACCTTGTCTATACAAGAAGCTTAGTGGGAGCGCCATTGTGTTCATCGTGCTTTATGTAGATGACATCCTTATCATTGGGAATGATACAGGGATGATGACCAGTGTAAAGATTTGGACGTCCCATACCTTTGAGATGAAAGATCTTGGAGAAGCCTCTTATATCTTAGGCCTGAAGCTGTTCAGAAACCGAGAAAAGAGGATTTTGGGATTGTCACAACATGGATACATTAAGAAGATTCTTGAACGATTCCGTATGGATAGTTCTAAGAAAGGATTCCTACCCTTAAGACATGGTATCCACCTGTCTAAAGGAATGGCTCCTCAAACAGTTGAGGAAAAGAAAGCCATGGCTGGATGTCCTTATGCATCAGCCGTAGGAAGCTTAATGTATGCCATGATGTGTACTAGGCCAGATACCTGCCATGCAGTGGGAGTGGTAAGTCGTTACCAATCCAGATATGGAGAACAACACTGGAATGCAGTAAATAACATATTCAAATATCTAAGACGGACGCAAGATTACATCTTGGTCTATGGAGATGGTGATCTCCAAGTCTTGGGATATACAGATTCTGACTTCCAATCGAATGTAGATGATCGAAAGTCAACATCGGGGTTCGTGTTCTTGTTGAATGGTGGTGCTGTGAGCTGGAGAAGCAAGAAGCAGGACACTACTGCAGATTCAACAATAGAAGCCGAATACATTGCCGCATCGGATGCTGCAAAGGAGGCGGTGTGGTTGTGCAAGTTCGTGCTAGAGCTTGGCGTAGTTTCCTATGATACTCCCATCCCGTTACTCTGCGATAACACGGGAGCCATTGCCCAGGAAAAGGAACCCAGATGGCATCAAAAGAGCAAGCACGTGGAAAGGAAATACCACATCATTCGGGAGATACAAAAGCGTGGTGATATCATCATCACCAAGGTGGCCTCTGCCGACAACGTTGCTGATCCTCTTACCAAACCTCTGACACAGAAGGTTTTCGACCAGCATGTAATGAGTATGGGTTTAAAGATTGTACCTGAATGGTTCTGAGGGCTAGTGGGAGATTGTTAGCAATGTGAGCCTCGGGCGAACCATTTCTACAATAAATGTTATTGTAATGAATAAATTATCAATGAAAGTTATTGATTATTTTTCACTCCCTTTCTGAGATTAATGAATGAATGCACTATAGGGTCCCTCTGTACAATAAGGGTTATGTACCACAGCCAACTTGATGATCATACAGCTGTTGATTCATTGGATGGATCACAGAGGCTGGTGCTTGGATGAATATCTAAGGAGTTAGATAGAGGACTCATCAAGCATCATCAAATGATCATTGAGTGATGATCTCCAGTCTGAGTAGGAGATGGCAACCCTATCTCATATGACTGATATCTGACTGACCTCTTGATGCAGGTCCTCTGCATGGGAATAGTGATTCAGAGGTGTCAGGTTAGTTAAGTCAATGGGTTGACTTGACGAGATCGAGATAACCAAATACCTACGTTGAATACTGTCACAACATAGGCATGCATCCTCTGACTAGAGACAAATGTATTGCTATATGTCTGAGTATGTACATTTGGCAGACCAATAGGTTGATGACCTAATCAAGGTCTATATACCGACGAGCTGGTGTGCATGTAAGGACATATGAGTAATGCGATCTCTCAAAGGGATCATACAGGTTCACTTGTGAACCGGGAGACATGAGCTCACTCATGAGGTATTGGGACTGAACAAATTCCATGCATGGTCGTCGTGCTTTGGAAGCATGACATGAATTTGAAGGTAAGATATATGCCTTGTGAAAGCATATGATCTATACCAAATCCCAATGACCAAGATTGAGAAACTTAAATGATCTAACTCTGAAGATGATAGTGCAAAAGTGATCTTTATCTTCAGAATGATCATAAGTCTTCCAGTATGTAGGATGTGCAGGTATTGGGAATACCTGAAGGGTGATTTGATCATATACGATTGTATAACCATGACGCTTCCATTCCGAGAGAGTGATGATACAAGTTTGGATTTTAGTGACTCCTCTCATTAGAGAAGTGACCTAATCTTAGTCCATGAACTGGACATTGATCTGAATGAGATTCAGATGCAATGAGAAGATTAAGTCTACGGTCTTGATTTGATCAAGCATCAGTGGGAGGTCCATAGGATCTGGATTTGAGATATGATCTCAACATCCAAGTCACTATACGTGGAACAATACAATCGCCCTGTCCTTATCTCCAAGTATCTAAGGAGAAATAGCATTGTTCTTAAATGGTTTAAGAACAATTCTATAAGATCTAAGCAAAGAGAAATTGGTAATTAAATGTGATTTAATTATCATGATGTGTGAGAAATTATCCAATATGATTAAATGTGATTTAATTATTTTGGATAAGAATAATGTGGATAGAAATATCCAATATTTCATAATATATTATAAATGTGATTTATAATTTATTAGAGAGAGTTAATTATAATTTATATGTATTGATTAATTATTATGTGTATTGGATACACAATGTGTAATTAATTGACAATATGAATTATATGTTGTTTTGGGTTGTGAATATGATTCACAAATTTTTCCATGGCAAGAATGCAATATTCTCAAAGATAATTGTGAATTATTTTTGAAGAATAAAACCCAATAAATTAGTTGTGAATAAATAAGAGATTTCAAGGAGATATGCAATCTCATGGATTTCCATGAGATTGCAATCTCCATGCAATCCCCATGGGCGGCACACCATTCCAATATGGAATGTGTGGCCGCCCACTTGGAAGGCACATGGAGATTTCATCTCCATGTGTCTTCTCTCCCTATTTGTAGGGTTGATTTAGGAATGAATTATATTTGATTTTGTCAAATATATTTTAACCTAAATTTGTTGTTTTTGTCAACAACAATCTTAGCCATTGGATAAACATAAATCAATCTCATCCATTGATTTTATGTGTCCCATGGATTGAGATCCATGGATCCCAAAACCCTATAAATAGAGAGGCATACTTGGCTCTCTCTTTACACATGCTATTGTAGCACAAACTCTCTCTCTCTCTTTCTCATACTCGACAGCCCTCTCTCTCCCTCTCTTCTTGGTGGCCGTCCACCTTGGTGGATAGAATCATCGACGCCCGCGCCATCGTGCTGCCGCTTCGACTCTCTGCGGTTCTTCGTCTTCTTGGAGTGCTTCACTCATGAAGGAGATGTTTGATCTCGTGCGACGAGATCAGGAGCAACCGCGCTTGGATCAACTTGGATTGCGAGGACACCACGACTCATCTCCACGCTCGCAAGCCGTTACTCCGACGATCGGACTTGAGACAGGAGGTCTCTTTTCGTAGAGACTTGATCAACCACACTTCAAGAGGTATTGCATTATACTTGCTGTGGTTATAGATGAAACAATTTGAGAATGGTTCTCGAATCATGTGGTTTCATCGGATTAAAATTTTCTAAATTCCGCTGCACCGAACAACTAGTACGACTAGTCGTTATTCGTCGTATTCGATACGACGATCACGCTTCCGTGATGCGCTTGAGGATTTCTCCATATCCTTCAGTGATGATGTGGTGTATTCCTCTGATGAGCAGGGATTATGATGTTCAGAGTAAGAGTCAAAGGCATAGTCATTTCTACGGGAATAATATGCAAAAGTGATATTGTCTGAATTGTTCCTAGATTCCTAAATATCCTCAAAATTTTCAATCTTAGATCCAATCATTTCCTCATTCCTTTTAATGTCAGAGTCACCAATGATTGAAATTAATTGATGGGTGAATTTTCGAAATCTATCCTCCATAAAATCAAATTTCTTATTCATCCTCAAAATATCATCCTCCAAAATATTTTCATGACTCATTATGGGAGCAGTCGAGGTGCGTTTTTGAAATTCAATAATTTCCTCTTCTATTTTCCTATATGTGCTAGGAGAGGAGTCTCTTGAAATATCCAATATATGATCATTATTTTCAGAAAATATCTCCTCAATAATTATGGAAGGTGGTTGCTCATATGGTCCAGGCCTGTGGAGTTGGTCCGAGTAGAGTTCAATCCTTTGATCATGAGTAGTCGGACCTTGATATTGTGGAGTCAGCATACAGGGATGATGTGTTTCTATGTGGTCAATCCAATCCTCTGTATGAGTATCATGTCTGAAGAGGGTTGTCATGGTCAATCCAAGATGATGGTTGTTCATTCATGTTTAATGGTGGGGAAGACGAGAGACGTGAAGAAGTGTTGAGTTCGATCATATGGTTATATCTCCCATGAATGATGGATTGACACTTACCGAATATGAAGGATGAATTGTATGATCGGAGTAGAGTAGGTTGACGTATGAAGAAGTCGAGACCTAAGTCGATTGTTGGTTTGTCTGGTCCGAATACAAAGGGTTGTCATTCATGAAGCAGGATTTGTAGAGAGAGTTGGTGGTTGAGAGTCTCTTGTGGGAGTTGGAGGAGGTGTTTTGAGTCTAACCGATACGAATTCATTTTCATAGTATAATTCTGGCGGATTCTCGGATAATTGTTCGACCATTTTTGAAAGAGCTGAAAGGAATGAGGGGTTGGGTCTGCAAGAGTTTTTGGACAAGAGTTCCATATTAAGGTCTAAATCAAGAAAGGAGAGAGATGATTGCATGGGATAGTCAAAAGAAATTTTATCAAATATGCAGATTTTGATCTTTGATATCGGTTCACGCACACCAATGCAAACACAAATCAAACCCCGGGTTTACCAACTCACACAATGAAGCCCTAAGAGTTCAGCTATTATCTTTTCAATTTTAGTTGGTGATAAATCAATCTTTGAAAAATAATTAGTGAGCTGTTAGGTGCCGAAGATTTTCTTAAAGAATGTCCCGAATTTCTACAACTAGTTGCATCTACTTTCAGCCAGTATAGGTTTAAGTACGGACCGTGAAACGGCTACCCGTGTTACTTAATGACGGAGCCTTACGCAGTGTCCTTTAAACCAACCACTCTGTTAAGGAAGTCCAGACCATTTACCGGCTACCTGTATTCCTCACTGAGAAGTAGCTAATCGTTTTTAAAATCAGTAGTCTGAATGAAAATGTCGGAGCTTGGTTCTATCCTTAAGTGTCGTCTCTCGCTCACTCAGAAAAATAAAAGCATCCAAGGTCGGGGTTGCTCTCCCGCAAAAAATCTCGATTTTATGGGTTAATTTGAAATCAGCTATATTTAGCACGTCCCAATTTTAATTAGGCGATCACTTGAAGAATTTAAGTAAGCAGAAATACACGTCTACCGTCCAGTCCCAATTTCCTTTTAAAATTATGTGATAAAATAAGAGGGAGAAATTCGGGAAAAGTCGATGCACGCGAAAAATGATGATGTATACTCAGTTAGAAGACTTACAGTGAATCCTCACAATCTCCATGTGAGATGCTATATAGAAATTGAAAAATTAATCTAAATGAATGCAAGCCGATGAAAAACCGCACCAAGTAGAAAGTTCTATTAGCGAGGAAGAATTGAGTTGAATTTGGGTAAGTTGAACGATCTAATGTGCATCTCAATTAATAGTGAAGTGTGGCCTAATTCCTAAGAGCACAATAAAAATTAAAATGCTCTGAGAGCCGTATGTGCAGGTTTGTCCTAATCGCCACTCAAGTCGGACCCCACCCTCTTCGGAGAGTGAATCAGGTCACGACACACCACAGAAAGAGTTCAAGGTCTTTTGACAAATACGAGAGTCCAAATGGACACCGCTATAAATGAGAAATTAATTACAGAAATTAAAGTTACAGAGAATAAAATCCTAGACTCTACGCTCTCTCACGACTCGACTCGATCTTAATTTAATTGTGGCTTTTTTGGAAGTCGGTGAAGATGCTTCAGTTTCATGAAAAACCACTCCACGTACGTCGGGTACCTCGCAAGAAAAATAAGAGAGAAAATGTAAGAGAGTGACTCAAAAATAATAAAATAAATGCTGAAAATAAATGAAGGAAAAAATGGAATTTACAGTGGAAAATTCGGGGGTCAGACTACCCGAATGCGGAAAATCGAACAAAAATTTTCAAATCACAAAACTAAGACGTTTGGCTCCCCGGAAACGGCGCCATCTGACGAGTCCGAAATTCGTTGTGTTAAAGATGTGTATTTGATCGTGCGTAAAAAATGATGATTTGTCGTTCATTGTAGGCGGCAATTGGAATCGGTCAAGAAAATAGCCACAAATATTTTAATCAATTTTCAATCAATGCGGTTTTATGTTTATTTTACTCGGGCAAGTCCCAAGGTCGAACACAAGGAGGCAAAGGAACAAACTAGAATTATGTCTATCAAAATTCGTACGTGATTTTCGAGACGGTCTTTTTTTAATTCTTAATGTAATAAAGGATGAAAAATGCAATTTAGAGCTATTTTAGGGACTAAAATGTGAATTACGCTCAAACGATATGAAAAAAATACGAAACTTGGCCACGATGCAAAATATGAGGAAACGAATGCACTGTAATTTTTTTTAAACTTTTTGAATGTACTATGAATTTTTTTATGAAATTATAAATGCAAACAAAATGAGTTTCAATATTTAATTATAATAAATATTAAACCTAATTATTTTCAAGGAATCTTGTCGACGGCGGGGCCTGGCGAGGAGGTGTCGTGTATGCAACGAGGACCGAGGGGACCCTCGGATCTCGTCGGCGGTGGGGCCTGGTGCTGTCACCACCGGGCCTTGCCTAGAGGTATCGGACGATGACTTCTAGAGGTGCAGTGGATCTCTTTTATAGCTCGGGGGTCGCAGCCAGCTATGGAAGGAGGTCGGGGCGAGATCTGGTATTGGAGGTTGATTGGATGAGAGGGGATCGCGAGACGAAGGCGACGACCGAACTGGATTTGACAAGGAGATCTGATTGAGTTGCGGCGATGCGAGAGATGTGCGGCAGAAAATCGTCGGAGGGTGACGCGCCTGATTGGGGAACGCGGTGGAGGATTCGGAGGTTGAAGGCGACGAACGCGGGCCATCCGATCGGCCGAGATCGGACGGCCCCGGATGGGCCACTTTGCGCTCAAAGGCGAGAGGGTGACGCACGTGCTTGGCGCGTGCCTGGGCGGCACATGCCTCACACGTGAGGGTTTTTTAATTTATTTTTATTATTTTTTTATGAAAAATGAATAAAAAATAATGCCAAAATGGCTGACACGTGGAGGCTCTAGGAGCTGCCACGTGTCAACACCACAAAAATCACAAATTAAATACTTTGTAAAATCAAAAATAAATAGCAAATGATCTCAGATCTAAAAAGTTTCTTTAAAAAATTGCTTGTCTCAATGAGATCAACAACTTTCATGAAGACATCAAAACCAAAATCGATCAAATGCACAAAGTGAATTTTTAGGGTATCCCATGTACATAGAATACCTTGATTTTTGGGTCTTATAATTGTTATATCATTTTTAAACCATATAAAAATATGGAAAAAATATGATAAAATTAAAGATAATTAATTACACATTAATCTATTTTTTTGGATTTTTATTAATTAATAAAAGAAGAGATAAAATAAAAGATGAAAAAGACCAATTTTGTACAGTCGATTAGTGAAAACTCGGACTCAATTTGTTTCTTTGATTTCATGCTCAATTTGAATTTGGATTTTTATGCATTTTAATAAAACATTTATCAAAGAAGACAAATGAAAAAGAAATGAACTAAAATAGGTTAAATATGTACATAAAATAATAGGTCAAAAACTGCTAAAATACAAAATGTACAAAAGAGACCCAAAACCCAACTTTCACATATGAGCTCCGAATCACTTGAACTTGGTCTTGTTTTGAAGGTAATTGAATGTATATTAGTTCAAAAGTGAGTAGGATTAAAACGGACGCTGGATGAGTAAGAAATGAGGTTTTTAGTCCAGAAATCCTTAAACTAGGGTTTGGGTTTTTGGTCCACTTATTTGGGTTAGTGATTTTTTTTTGTATTTTTCATTTATTCTTGTTAGTGATATGTACACAGTGGAGGTATTTTTGGGTTATTCGGAGTTAGCATGAATGATTAAAAATCAGGAAAGTTAGGCTATTTACAGGTTACTTTTGGCTCAGATTTTTGGCTTCTTATTTTGTGCAGAAATTCATGCTAAAATGCAATTCTTATGAAAACATGCAAGATGCTAATTATGCAGAATAGATGCAGAAATGCTGTTGATTTTGAGGAATTTGAGCTTAATTAATGAGATTTAGAGTGATGAATCCGAGATTCATCACAAGTACGCGACTCGCGGGCCTCCACTACGTAGGAACTTGATATTCATTTAAGGATATATGTTCGAATAGACATGATAATATCATAACCCACATATCCAACTTCAAACCACATCCCTAAACACCTCTTACAGTAATATTACATGAAATAGAGTTTGATCTGGCCACGCCCAATTCTACCTCGAGTCCTATTATCGTGTATAAGTGTGAACCCAAGAACACCAACCGTGTCACCTGTCTACTCCATCGAGCGACTCCGGATGCTACCAGGCTGCTAGGTGCAACACGTCACCCAACTCGTCTATTGGGGTCGCGACCTTCAAGGCATCTACTCAGGGACCAACAGTGTATGCCCAATCCCTTGCGACGTCTACTCCATCTATCCGATTGTCAAATTATAAATGATTGGACTAACTGATTATCCCATATTTTTGTTATTCGGTCATAACTTTACTATGGCAGTACTAGTATGTACTTATCCGATAAAACCCTTTTGTGTAGATCCATGAGAGAATGCTTGTAAAGAGAAAGAGTAAATGAAAAAAACATAACCTCAGTCTTCTTGAATTGGTTGGCATTTATTGATTAGGTTAACGAACATTACAAATACCATAATCACTCATTCATCATGTTACTTTCCTTGAATGGAAAATAAATTAGTGCCACCCTACAATCTATAATGTGCACATTAAGGACACGTAATTCAAATTATGAATCAAAAATACTGTCGCTTAACACACTACCCAACTCATAGTTTTCGCAGAAGGAAAATAACTATATTGTACATTCATACCATAATTGCATTATAATAAGAATTCTTGGCGTATGTTGTAGGGCACATGTCTAAGGCAAAAGAGTACTCTTTTCTCACTAAGTCATAACGAAAACCATAATCAAGATGTACAAATTTACGACACCCATATTGATTAGTCCACCTTAAAGTGTGGAAAGGCCTTTGTAACGTGTGATGTAATTTCAAAAGACATACAACAAATTGATCCACTTATTGCTCTTGTCATTTGTTCTATATTGTTATAGAATTAAAGACTGAGGGCATTATCCTCTAAATTATTAACATGAAGCAAAGATCTTTATCAAGTTCCATTGAATTGTATTACCACTTTCATCCACGATGCACGTAAATAAAAAATAATATTCTTTTTTCCATCATCAAGCATCGGAGACACCAGATCATTTGGACCAAAAGATTCAAAGGCGTATTATATAATTCTTGATGTATAACAAGCATAATTTATAAGAAGTCGACATAGATATGAGTGATGAATATGTATATTCTTTATTCCATGAATGATATGTGTACCAAAGCAGACGTATTGATCGTTTATTTACAAGTGCGGACAATAAAAAAAATACTCCTTAGCATTGGAAGACGGGTAGAGAACATACAAAATAGCTACAAGTCGATATTCAAGATGTCTATCCCGAATGAAATTCAATGGTTATACATCATTCGAATGGAGGAATAATTAAAATCACATGAACCTAGCCTCAACGTGGAATAAAATTTTCGTTACACTTTAAGATTCATAATATAAAGATAACCAAGGTTCTAAGAATGTTCAAGCATATGGAAACAAAAATATATGGAAACCAACAACAAGAGGGGGTATTTATCGTTACCTTCGAGGATGTTTCCTCGGGATCTCCGCTCACATGGAAATGATATTTCCCTCACTCGATCGTAGTGTGAATTCATATACATATGTGACCTCGAGCATTCCTATACAAAGATGGTCGCGGATCTTCGAATCGGATCACCATCTCGGATGTTGATGGCGGCCCTCCGACGACCAAATTGACCATGGTGGTGGTGCTACAATGAGGGTGGAGGATATCGTGGCTAGGTTTTGGAGAGGGCAACCTATCATAGTTTACTTATAGAAGGAAAGGTGTAAATCGATCCAATTTTGGACCCGATTCGGATCTATATATAGATCTCGATCATCCAACATAAAACATTGATATCTTGGTTTAGGAATGTCGGAATTGGATGTTCTTGAAAGATCTCGATGAGATCTACAAAATGGTGTGATTATTTAAATTTTTTGAGTGCCAAAAATACTCCATAATTTAGGATAAAAATATGGGGTTTCACAGTTACGTGGGATATAGCGGAGAGGGCTCTCAACAACAACAGCCAAAGTTTGCTGCTTCAGGTTCACAAATTTCATTATTTGATGATCTCAATAATTCAACCTTGATCTAACTTTTTAACATAATGTCTATAATCAAAATCTTAGAGATTTACCTTATGTAGATTTCACCAGACATAGATCTCAATAACAACAATCAACATTTGAGACTTTAGGTGGCAATAATTTCTATCTCTGATTATCTGAAAGATTCATTAGTTTTTTCAAATTAGAGTACTAAATATAATCTAGATCTTTTAGGTATACATTATACAAGATCCATCGGACAAGATCTCAACAACAACAACAACCAATGTTTGAAACTTTTGGTGTGAACTACGTTTTATTATCAAATTAATTCAATTTAGTTTTTAACATTACATTTTGTTATCAAATTAATTCATTTTAGTTTGTTTAGAAAATTGTATATGATCCAAATCCTATAGGTTTGCATTATGAGGGATATAACGAACAATGTTTGTCACAAGAGCAACCACCATTTGGGACTTCATGTTACATTAATTTAAATACATAATTATATCAATTATTCAATTTAAATTTTAGATTTTTAATTACTTGATTAATAGAATGCAATTATTTCATACTTATAGGATATATTGTAGCTTCGAGTCAATTACAGTTTGCAAGACCATTATATGATGGTCCTTCAAGTCAATTTGACCCTAGGCCCTCTCAGCTCACACAACCAACTTAATACAATTTAGAAGGTCTTCAAGTAAATATATTTGCAATGGTTTGTCAGACTGAGATAAATGAAATGGAGAGACAATTCCTTGGCATTCCCATGCTACAACCGTAGCAACCCGCAGATCTGCCTCGCAGACCATCGGTAGGAGTAACGATCATAGAGCCTGCATAGACAAGTCAAGTTACTCAACTAGCTGAAGCTCCAAGGAATTCCTCGATCACATCGTATCATCCTGATCGTGTATTAACTCATTCAGAATAGAATATCAAGAAGAAGGCAAACTTATGAAGATATTCATAAGAAGATAGATAACAATGTCAAAGATGTGAAGGAAGATGAGCATGAGACCTAAAAGGAATTCTAAGAAAATCGATACTATATATCAATGTAAACTATTTTACATTATTTCTTGAAAAATTATAATTGTTATATCATTTTAATAGAATATATGTATTCCTTTTAAATGGATATGTGTTAGGATAATGAATGTTGAGATTATTAGTATGTCATGGTGAATGTCTTCATATTTGGTTTCTATTGATTTCTTAAAACTTAAGATATAGATATCTTTATGAGATATTGTACGAAATTTGAGTCCTCATTTTAGAAAAAAATACACTTATACCCACAGCAATAAGTACTCATTTTAGAAAAAATACTATATTACACCACCGTAAAATAAGAGAAATCATGCATATGTGGAATTTTTGAAAAAAGATTGGTCCATAAAATAGAAAAATAATGAGGACTATATTTAAGATAATTTTAATTAATTAATTTAGTAGAATATTTGAGAATTTTTTATATTGACGTTATACATAGAGAGAGAGTATTGCCTGAACTTTATTAACTTTTTTATGGGTCTTTTATTTTTGCAAATGTTTTTAGTTGATTTTTATATTAGATATATCATAATATATGTGAGAGATAAATGGATCTTTTATATTTTAAAAATAGTAAATGACCTCAAAATGCACAATGTTAAATATTTCATATATTTATTGTGTTTATGGTATTTATGAGCTTTCTATGGATTTTTAAAATTTAAAATACACAAAATAAAATTAACAAAAATTACAAGATCTTAAAAAGGGTCTACTACATAAGAAATAGATTTAACTACCATAATAAAAATATATATGATATAATATCATATATGTTATTTTAATTAATTTTCATAAAAAGTTTGGAGTATTCAAGGGAGAAAGAGAAGGGAGGGGAGGGAGGAGACGAACTGGGAGGAGCTGAGCCAAATCGGCACCTCGGGTGCCGATTTGGACACTACATCCCAAATTGGCATCTAAGGTGTCGATTTAGGCGTGGTGCACTAAATCGGCACCGGATAGGTGATAGTTTTTTAAATACCAAAAGTCCATGTATATTATTAATTCCAAATATTTTAATAATTATTTAAAAAAGGCCCAAAAAACTTATTTTTCATTTCAATTACATGTGTAAGCTTCCACGATCATCGTTATACGTTAAAATCAAAATTCAATCCCATCTTTATTATATTTGAAAAATGGCATCCTTAAATTGATAATCGACGCATAAATTGACATATATTTTGTAACTAGGTAAAATTGGATTGTCCCTTGGGAGGCTAACTTAGCTCCCCCGCCTCATTCCTTTTTTATTTTTTTTAAAATACTTCCGTAGATTTTCATCATTATGTTTCTATATTATGTCATTCAATTTTTGTGTGAAACAAAGACTCATACGACCTCCATCCAGATGTGGTCAATTCTGCGACCATTAAAAAATATTTTTCTAGATAGAGGCTGCAGGAGTCATGGTTTTCACGAAACTTAAATGATATAATATAGAGATATAGTAATGAATTTTCACGGATTCATTTAAAAAAATAAAAAATAGGACGGAAAAGCCAAATTAGCTCCCCAAAGATGAGCCCCATTTCCCCCTTTTTCCTTTATAATATTACCCAAGTTTAATCAAAATTATCTTTGGTTCCACATGCAAAGGCATATGCATTATCAATAAACTCGTGTCTGGCCATATATATAGTTACTCCCACTGCAACTTAGTTTAATTAATCATAGACGTGGACTATGCTACACTGTCCATGTTGCTTCTTTTGGAAAAAAATAATTTAAAAAAACTTTAATTACTTGCTATGCATGCATGCGTGCATGACGTACCCAACTTTCTGGAAGACCATATATAGTTATAGTCTAATTAAGTTAAGTACAACTACTATTTCTATCTTATATATGGTGATTGAGACGTGATCAACGGCTAATCTCGTAGTTTGACTGTCAGGTAATTTGATTACCGTTTACTACAATCGTAAAACATTGTGTTTTACTCGTTAACGATCTCCTCCAAAGTAGATTTTTTTCCGTGGATAAACCATAGGGATTAAATTTCTACATGTTTATATTACTATGTCCCATCTTCTAACTAACGTTCGTCGGGTCGAATTCCGCATTCTGCGGTCGGCCCGCCGATGTAACTTCGCTAGCTTCAATGCAAAGTGAGCTCCGGAGTTCGTTTTCACCTTAAGTCCAGGATTTTTGTGGTTTTTATAAGAAAAATGGTCTATGGTAACGAATATTTTGAAAACTTTTGTTATAACATTTAATTTATGTTTAAAAAGACAAGTATTACTCACCGTAAAATTGCCTTAATTTTGGAGTTCGTAAAGAGATGTAAAACTAGTTGATAAATTGTGAATTTAAACCGTCGCAGTCGCAGTTTATTATCACAATTTTCATCCCTTCTTAAAGTGTAATATCTTAAAATTTACAGAGGCAAAACTGCAAGAACATTTAAGTAATTCAAAGTTTTGATTTGTATAAATAATGATTAGGTTTGTCTCACTAACATCAAAATTAAAGGAAGGACTCAAGTGATAATATTGCAAGAAGATTGGAGAACAACTGATATTGCAAAATAGAAGGGCTAAGACGAGTATAATAGTAAAAGACCCTGTTTAATTTTTTCCCTGCCTCATAATTATTTCCGTCATGTCCTATTTCCCCGTTCCACTATTTTCTTTACCGCGTGCTATTTTTTCCACATTATCCGGTTACTTTTTCATCATGTCATGCTATTTTTCCAGATGGAAGCGGATTGAGTGAGATATATTCTTTCTAACACATTTGACTAAGTGTTGCAGAAGTAGGTATTCAGTATTCAATTTGTTGGGTCGCTAAATAAAGAATAATATGTATTCGGATGCTTATTCGGGATAATTTGGTTTTCTATTTTTTAATTATTTTAAATATAAAATTTAATTCTAATACATGTATTCTTATATTTTTATACATATATGATCATTATCTATCAAGAATCCAAGATAAAAGTACTATTCAATAGTGTGTATATATATAGAGAGTGAATTTTGATATGTGTGGCGATACAATGATTATCGGTAGCACATAAGAATTTAAAAAAAACCTGCAATCAGTCACGAGTCGGCCTAATAGTCGGTCGAATTGTCAGACTGACTATTCAATCGAGCCAACTGTTTGCCGACTACAGATTTATTCGGTCGGACCCCCCCCCCCCACACCTCATAGTCGGACTGACTATTCTGTATAATCGATCGACTATTGCAACATTATCTAGACAAACTGATACGATTTTAATGACGTGAAGACTACAACCATTTAGTGTTCGTACATACAAGCATGCAAACATACGTACATATCTAGGTACCATATAGCTCATAACGAATTTGATGAGCAGCTGATCTCATCCACTAACTTTTCATCTATGAGTAAAGATGAAGTGTAAAAGATAGATTTTTTTTAGATAATAAAAATAAAATTAAAGCATATCACCCTTAAAGATAATTCATGATAAGATAAAAAAAGATAAAATAACCAACAACTCAAGTTAGTTATTTATTTATCTCTTAATTAAGTCCATTGTATTATTATTAATTATCTCTTAGATTGTGTCTATAAATACAATGTGACTCCAATGACTTTCCCACACATTGCCTTTGGAAGAGAGAGTTTAGAGAGCGAAGTCGGCGACGACATTCTTTCGTCGCGCCTTTTCCGATTCAACATTGACAACCCTCTCCGTCAACGTTAGAGTTTGATCCAACGAAATTGAAGGATCAAGGACGTGGTCGACAAACGTGCGGATTAGTGGAGTCTTGGTCGACGAATTCCTTGCGTCGGCAAGGTATGTGTCGAACCCCTATGAACGGTATATCATATATTGACGATTAGGGATGTCAATCTAGGTCTACCCATTGGATACTCGACCCAAACCCGCCCCATTTAAGGACCCAAAACCCGCCCCATTTAGTTTTGGATGGGTTTGGAATATGAATTGACTACCCATGCGGGTATGGGTATGGGTTTGGGATTGCATTGCGTGTACCCGAATCCGCCCCAAACTCGAATAAATATATATATATATATAAAGATAGACGTGTGTGTTGTATTTTAATCAAACTAGCCGTAAATCCATTTTATACTAATATGTATCCATCTATATGTATAAATATCCAACTCAATTTTCTCCTCTCCATCTATTTATTCATATTCAACTAACTTTTCGTATCTTTATTAAATAAACCTATCAACAAAAAAGAGTTAAACACTTAACATAGATAAAACTTTAATATTCTCTATATATTGCACATTTTTATGAATCACAATATTACATGATCTCGCTCTATTTCGTCTATTTGTGAAAATCTTGTATACATTTATAAACAACTTAATATTTACCATGTTCAAGATATGGGTACCCATTGGGTACACGGATATCCGACGTGTATATGGGTACACGTTAGAAATTGCCCATTTAATAAATGGGCAGGTATGGGTAGTGATATTATAAATGGGTATGGGTTTGGGAATAGTAATACCCACCTCAAACTCGACCCGCTGACATCCCTATTGACGATTGCCACGTTCGAAGATGTTTTTTTATTAATATCTTTACCAACGAGAAAAATATGAAGATAAATTCTGTAATTCTTGGTTTTTTGCATAATATATTTTATGTAATGCATGGATGACCCTCAATTCCCTTGTATTTATGCCATAGGATTTTAATATGCTAAACTCTTTTTATTTTGACCATGAACCCATGCGGTTGGAGTTTAACTATACATGCACTTCTTGTATGCCTTGAGGAATTTCAGATTATTAATTTTAATGTCTCTGCTAAGTATATATTTAATCTGAGGTGAGTATATATACAATACTTGGGTGTATATGTTTATTTCTAATGCATCATATAGAATGAAACAAGTAATGTCTAATGTATAATTCGTGTATTCTTTTTGTGTGCTACACATACTTGGGCCAACAAATTTTTAAGATGCACGTAATCCTTATGATGAATATTTTGTATAGAACTTTTATATGCATGCATATCCGATTTCGTCAAATGCATTCCGTATATATGATGTGTGTTCTCGAAAATTGTGCACAGGGATGTGGTGTGTTCATAATTGAAGTGTTAACTGCAACTAAATAGACATTATCGGAAATCTAATCTAATATGATAATATCAAATACCGAATAAGTATGTTATAATGGTTGTGTATTTTGTACAATGAAGATCTATTTAATTATTGGAACCGAAAGGTTCACATGAACCACTATTGTATTAAAACGGAAATAGTATTAAAGAATTGCAATTTTTCCTAACATGAATAATGGCACTTAAACGGTAGGCGAAGCTAAGTGCTACACCTATGGTGGGAACCACCTCTAGAGTCCATTTATCGATGGCATAAAGGGCCAACACCTTCCGAGGGCGTGAGGAAAAAGATAAGTCCTCTACAGCTGTAGCTACACTATCATGTTATGTATTGTTAATGTACAGCTTGTGCCGGTGGTAAACCATCAAAGCCATCAAAGCCGTCAAAGAATTAACAATCAAGACCACTCAAAACATGAAAAATATCATGCGCATATGTACAATATATGTTAATATTATGTGCATATATGCAATTATGTTACTGTTATGGACATAGGGGTTGCTTACGCTCTACTCAATTCTCAACTTAACTGTTGTCTGAAACAGACTATAGACACTTGCAAACTGCTGCCATAGATTTGATGGAGCTTCGCTTCCTCTATGTCTTGCGCCTTTGAAAAAGTTAATCCTAACGGGGTACTATAACTTTGTAAGTATTTTTTAAAATAGGGACGGCTTAAAAATAATTCTCACAATGGGCATATATCGGTAAATCGTTTGCTGTTTGGTGTTCCGCATACAACAAACGATTTGTCGTGCCACATGGACAGCAAAAAGTTGCACCAACGCTCAAAATTTGGATTCCCGACCCACTCCCGTCCGTCCATTTGGCGTATCAAATTGTTTGCCGTGTATCAAATCGTTTGCCGTGTGCGGAATACGAAGTGACAAATGGTTTGGTGATATATACTTTTTCTGGGAAATATCTTCGCACCGTCTTCATTTTGGGTAATTTTTGTCTCTCTTCCCCTTTTTGTTAACCCCCCCCCCCCCCCAAGCATTGCATTTGTGGCTTGTGGGTCTTAGATTGTGCTAGGAGCTCTAGATTGAACATTTGGGCTCATTCTCGTTGTCTCCAATTCATGGTAGAAAACACTACTATCGCCAAGCAAAGCCATCATTCTCCCTAGACCCCGTTCGGGTGGGGGTTCCCCCACTTTGGGTGGGTAACCCTCCAAAACCCACACTTTTAACCCACTAATGGGATCCACTTTCTTGCTATCAAAAAAAATATATATTACACCGCCATATCATCTAAAAATCATAAAATGCCCAACTTCTATTCACTATTTCAATGACATCACAACAACTAACCACTTTTTCAAATTCTAATATAATCATATCATAATAACTATCTACTTTTTCAAATTTCAAAACAATCACATCACACAAAACCTCTCAAAGCCACCAACCAAATACACAAATACAAAAATGAATTATCCTCCCCAGATAATCCACGAACCAAACGCACCGTTAGTGTTAACCATCAATGAATGACCGAACTTGAGGAGTGTAAAGCTCGAGCTCGCGACAATTGCACTACATGAACCTCTTGCTCTTTGACCTATCGACCTGGGGAGACATCACCTCGTTTCGACATCATCGCGCATTCTCGTCATCGCCACTATGTTGTTGTTCATCTTCACGCATCTCAAACTTCCCGTGAAGCTCGTCGTCAACCTCTCCCATCGCCATTGTTGCCTTTAGCTGGATATGCCCCGTGCCTTTTATGAAATAACACGTGCCCTATATTCTTACAAAATTTCTCAATTCTAACCTCGTAATTACACTTAGGCCCTTATTATAACTTCATGGAAAGACAAAGCTAACAATTTTGTAAGAATACATATGGCGTAATTTTTAGTGTCGAAAAGGTAAGGGCATAAATGTAATTGCAGATCTTTGGAGGGAGCAAAATTGTAAAAAAAACTAATAACTACCAGACTTGTAAAATAAGCAGGGACTCTGCTCTCGAAGATGGGGATATAAAAAATAAATATAAAGTTATGAAAAATAAACACGGAATTGTAACGATAGGAATGAAGTTACAAAAAAGGGTTCCTTTTACACACATACCCTTCTAAGATTATACAATTGCAGTTATGCATCCATCCTTGTTTCTCTATATTATTGCAAAAGTCATAGTTTACCATTCTGTTAAGGTAAAATAAGGATATTTTTACCACGCGTGCTCTTTTTAAGTCATGCAATATCAGTTACACCCTTTCTTTTTTATAATATTAATTGTGCCTCTGACTTTTTAAGATATTCACAGTTCCACCCCTCTGTTAAGGTAAATTATAGGTATAACTGATATGACAAAAAGAGTAGAACTGTGAGTTTGCAGGAAGTCAGAGGTATAATTGATAATACAAAAAATAAAAGGCATAAATGATATCGTGAATGCTCAGAAGAGCACAAATGATAAAAGACCTAAATGTAATAATTGACGGCGGTATTGTGAATTTTGTAAGATCGTGCGAGCACAATTATTTTTTAAAACAAAAATAACCTCCACTAAACAGGTGTATACTCAAAAATTTCACCATTTAATCACCAAAAAAAATTTACATGCTTTTTAGTAGGGGACTGGTACTGATTTACATACTCCATGGACACAAATGTTATTGCAAAAGGTAGAGGCATAATTCTAATGGTTGAATCTCGGACAAGCACACAGAAATTGTAAAACATAAAAAATAGAAAATTTAAATAGATACAAAGTAGTGAAATAAACACGATACCATAACATAACACACACTTAAGATCACTAAACGCCACACATTAGACTGATTATTTTGCAAACATATATTTAAATATGAGAACAAATCGAGATATCAATTTTTTTGCAAGATCAAAGAGTAATTTTCTTATAATAAATGACGATGAAAGATAAAAATGGAAGGTTGAGATCACAAATTTACGAATCCACTGATAAGCCTTCATTTTTTTATTTTTTTGCGAAATTTCATCGTGTATGTTCATCTATGTACCTCCTATATGTCATTCGAATTTCACTAGAAACAAAGATTCATATGCCCTCCATCCAGAATAGGTCGATTACAATAAATTTAAGACCGTTAAAATACTGTTATAGATGGAGTGTACAGGAGTCTCTGTTTCTGGCATAATTCGATTGACATATAGGTGGTATATATAGATGAATATATACGGTAAAATTTCATAAAAAAATAAAAAATTTGGGGAAGAAAGCTACATGCAACAGCCAAGTTGGCCACTAGATGCAGCAGCCTCTCTTTTCACACACCCGCACACACGCACATGTGTGTGTGTGTGTGTGTGTGTGTGTGTGTGTGTGTGTGTGTGTGTGTGTGTGTGTGTGTGTGTGTGTGTGTGTGTGTGTGTGTGTGTGTGTGTGTGTGTGTGTGTGTGTGTCCGGTTTTTTTTAAATCTCTTCTGTGGAATTTCATCACTATATCCATATATTATGTCATTAAAATTTCGTACGAAACAGAGATTCCTACGGCCTCCATCCAGACAGTCATTTTTTAACAGTAACAGAATTGCTAAAAACGACCCCATCTGAATGGAGGACGTACGAGTCTCTGTTTCGCACGAAATTTTAATGACATAATATAGAGTTATATTGATGAAAATCCACGGAAGAAAATTTCAAAAAAAAATAAAAAAAATCGGCGAAATGGGGCGGGGGAAGCCAAGTTAGCTCCCCACATGGGGGCAGCCCTATTTTACCCTATATATAGGGTAAAATGGGGCTGCCCCCATGGAGGGAGCTAACTTGACTCCTCCCGCCCCATTTCGGCCGTTTTTTTTATTTTTTTTTGAAAATTTCTTCCGTGGATTTTCATCAATATATCCCTATATTATGTCATTATAAACAGAGACTCCTATGGCCTCCATCCAGACGGGGTCGTTTTTAGCAATTCTGTTACCGTTAAAAAATGTTTGTCTGGATGGAGGCCATAAGAGTCTCTGTTTCGCAAGAAATTTTAATGACATGATATAGGGATATAATGATGAAATTTCATGGAAGAAATTTTCAAAAAAAATAAAAAAACTGGACGAAATTGCGCGGAAGGAGCCAAATTAGCTCCCCCAAGGGCCAGCCCCATTCAACTCACACACACACACACACACACACACACACACACACACACACACATATATATATATATATATAAGAGAGCCTACTTTGTGAAGCAGGTAATCTTACCTGCTTCACATTCATTTTTGGCAAAAAAAAATGAAAAATATCATCGTGGATTTTCATAATTGTATCCCTCTAACATGCCATTCAAACTTCGTCAGAAACAGAGACTCCTACAGCCTCCATCCAGACAGTCATTTTTTAACGGTCACAAATTTGTTGTATTTTACCTGTTATGGATGGACGGCATAGGAGTCTCTGTTTTAGATAAAATTTGTATGGCATGTTAGATATGTGTGTGTGTGTGTGTGTGTGTGTGTGTGTGTGTGTGTGTGTGTGTGTGTGTGTGTGTGTGTGTGTGAGGAAAGGGATCCTACTCCATACCTACTCCACTTTCTTTTTTTCAAAATTTTTTATTTTTTTTTTGAAAAATACTTGCATGGATTTTCATAATTATATCTCTCTAATATGTCACTCAAATTCCAGAAACAGAGACTCCTACGACCTCCATCCATAACATGAAAATTACAGCAAATCTGTGACCGTTAAAAAATGACTGCCTAGATGGAGGCCGTAGAAGTCTCTATTTCTGATGAAATTTGAATGACATGTTAGAGAGAGATGGTTATGAAAATCAATGGAAGTACTTTTGAAAAAAATAAAAAAATTGAAAAATAAGGAAGTGGAGTAGGTAAGTTACCTACTCCATGGAGTATGATCACTTCTCTCTCTCTCTCTCTATCTCTCTCTCTCTCTCTCTCTCTATATATATATATATATGATGAAAGGGAGCCTACTTCATGAAGTAGGTAACCTTACCTACTTCATGAAGTAGGTAACCTTACCTACTTCATGCCCACTTTTTGCATTTTTTTGAAAATGCCACCATGGACTTTCATAAATATGTCCTCCTAATATGTCATTCAAATTCATCGGAAACAGAGACTCCTATGCCCTACTTCTCGAACAGATAATTTTAACGATATTAGATTTGTTTTAATCGACATGTTCTGGATGGAGGGCATAGGAGTCTCTATTTCTAATGGAATTTCAATGACATGTTAAAGAGACATAGTTATGAAAATCCGTGACGGTATTTTCAAAAAAATATTTTTACCCGACAGACTCTATAATATGTGTCAATTACCTCTACGACCTTTGAAACAACATAATTCTCCCTCGGTCCCGTAAACTTGCTAACCTTTATCCTACAAACTCTATAGTTAACCCTTATCCATTTACTCATTAAAACTAATCAGATTCGGTTATGTTCTTTTACATTATACTCATTTTGTTTATCAAATTTACATTAAGTGTCACTCCCTCTTATCCTCCTTCTCATCTCCCATTCCCCACAAGCACCAACCCACCGCCTCGACACCCGCCGCCCTCACCCTCCTCCTCCAGGTTTGCCACCCTCGCCCTCCTGCTCTCTGACCTCCGCCTTCTCCTCCAAGTCTGCCGCCCCTGTCTCATCCCGCTCCACTGCCTCCTCCACCTCGATCCCCTTCCCTTTCTCATGTTCCCTCCCCCGCCTTTCTCCTGCAAATGTTGTTTCCTATAGCACCTTGTTGCATGCCATGTTCCCTCCACTGACTTCCTATGTGCGATCGTTCTTATACAACGCACTCAGCAGGGTGTTATAAGTAACGTCATTGGCCATTACTCCCTTCTCCTCCATCGTTCCCAAGTACGCAATTACCCCATCGATATCACCCCTTCCACACATGGCACGCAACAAGGTGCTATAGGAAACAACATTGGGCACCTCAAAAAAACAACCCTCCCCAAACCCCCAATCCTTTGTCAAAGAAGAAGAGGAGGAGGAGGATTATTCCCTCCGCCACCTTTCTCATGCAAATGGTGTACCTGGATAACTTGAGCGACGTGCGGCTGAAGCCTTGCCTCCTCCATTCACTCTCTGGGGACCACCCCCTCGGATGACTCCCGCTCTCTGTCTGATCCCTTGGACCTCCTCGCCATCGCCTCCCACATCAAGGCTCACGCCCTCCTCACTGAATCCTCCCAGCCCCCTCCCACCCAAGCTCGCAAACTCGTGGTGCGCAGCCGCGGATTCCTGGCGAGAAGAAGACAATGAAGAAGACAATGAAGAAGGGAAATGAGAAGGAAAGAGAGAGGAAGATTGAAGATCCACCTTCGATTTTCTTTGGTTTGATTAACTTAAGTTTAACTCAAGTAATTGAGTCAAATAAAGTTAAATACGACGGCAGGGTCTGTAGATTAAGACAGAGCAAGTTTACGGGATCGAGGGGGGATTAGATTGTTTTAAAGGTCATGAAGGTAATTGACAAAGATTATAGGGTTTGCCGAGTAAAAGTTCCTAAAAAATTCTAAAAAGTAAGCGTGAAGTAGGTAATGTTGTCTACTTCATGAAGTATGCTCCTCCCTTCTTTATATATAGAGAGGGGGGCTTATCCAATGAGCCCCTTGCTCATTTGAATTGTCGTGAGCACGAAATGTGAGCTCGCCACGTGTATAAGTTGCTTCTATTTGGTAGGAGACGTTTTGATAATAGCAATGTGCTTGCATTATTAACATAATAAGAATTCTATATAATCATTTTCTTAAAAATAGGTGGTCGGTTTTAGTAAGATAAAAAAATCTTATCTAAATTATTGTTGGCATACAATTTATTTATGGAATGATCACTCCACGTATAGATTAGAAAACATAAATTACTGATTATACTAATTACCGATTACGTCAATTACTAATGTCCACAATAATTACCGATTGCAAATATGCATATTACTGAACGCATTATGATTGTTACTGAAGTTATAGCTATTTAGTACTTCTGCATATGTACTAGACAATTGAATAGATAAAATACTTATGTTTATATAAATAATTACTGAATATTCATGTCCATATTACTGACTCAATGTGATTAGTTATTGAAATTATAGTTACAGAATGATTAGTTACTGAATTTATATTTAGTGATGTTCATATAGCAATTACTAATTTATAATTGTCCATTTTATTGAATTTATTGTAATTGTTACTGTGTTATGGTTACTAGTATCCATACATCAATTACTCATTATGTAATTACTATTGTCTATACAATATTTACTGATTACAATGTCCATATTACTTAACTAATTATGACTGTACTGAAGATATACTTACTTGGTATTTCTGAATAATTAGTAGATAATTGAGTAGAAATATTACTGATGTTATATGGAGAATTACTGAATATTCATATCCATATTACTGAGTCATTATGATTAGTTACTGAAATTATGGTTACACATCAATATATTCATTTGATGATTGTATTTGTTATCACCTCTTATATTAGCTACAAAATTGTTGGTTTTTAATAATATTATCAAAATGTTCTTCTCGTCTCTTTAATCATGAAGTATATAACAACCATCAATGTTTTATTTTTCAGCTATGAATGATGTTGCGAGTTGTAACACATCATAAGTATTGTAGTATCTGGCATACCTGAAATAAAATGAATTAGTAAAGCAGTAGTTGCGAGTTGTAAGAACTAAAGAGGAAGCAATAATAATTATGTAGACAATAGTAAAATTAAAATATCGTCCCAGTAAATAGTGTAAGTACATTAGGCTCAATATATTTCCAAAGTAATGCATGAAAAGTAATAATAGTGTCAGTGATAGTAATATAAAATATCTTATAAGTAAACTAAGTAAATACATTAGTAATTCAGTGTAAAAAATTCAGTAAGAACGACAAACTGACAAATAACACGCAGTATTTTCTTAAGATACATAAGTAACTAGTGAATAAAATCTAATAAGTAAGAATAATATGTAGAAAAGTAATGCATGCTATATTGTCAATAACTTTGGCAAATACCATAAGTAACCTAATATCATTTTTTTAGTAATTTGACTCAATAACTTAATGCGAAATAAGTAATCTTTAAGGATTCAAAAGTAATATAAATTGAACATGATCCTTCTGAAATAGTGTTTTCTGATTCAATTCAATTGCAAGTCATCCATCATCGATCCTTCTCATATGATATTCTGAGGATCCAAATCCAATTGCAAGGCGTCCATCATCGATCCTTCTCATATGATATTCTGACGATCCAAATCCAACCAAAAATCATCATTCACCATTATTTCTGAGATATCATGATTCAAATACAATCGCAAATAATCCATCACGTTTAAAACTGAAATCGAAAACTAAAAAAACCAATCGGATTCTACCAATATCGTGAAATAGATGTTTAATCTTTAAAAACAAAACCTTACATTGGACAAATCAATCACCTCAACTTACAAGATCAATCTCCTCACGTTGCAAATCGCTAGATCAATCCTCTCTCGTTGCAATACAATATGTTTCTATAAGTGCGTGCTATTTTTAGACTTCCTTATAATTTTCAATTTAGTTTTCTTTCCATTATGGTTACGGATCGTACTATTTGGGGATTGAAAAATCTTCAAAGAAAAAGCGATACACGTGTAATACAATGATGGTTGGATTAAGATCAAAGGGTTAAAAAGAGGGGTTCATCTCATCTCTAATGGGCATAGGGCTTATTGGATAAAAATATTATATATATATATAGAGAGAGAGAGAGAGAGGGAGAGAGAGAGAGAGTTCAATGGGCTGCCCCTTGGGGGAGCTAACTTAGCTCCTCCCACACCATTTCGCCCATTTTTTATTTTTTTTGAAATTTCTTCTGTGAATATTCATCACTATATCCCTATATTATGCTATTCAAATTTCGTGTGAAACCGAGACTCCTACGGTCTCCATCCAGACAGTCATTTTTTAACGGTAACAGAATTGCTAAAAATGACCCCGTCTGGATGGAGATCATAGGAAACTCTGTTTCGCACAAAATTTGAATGACATAGAGGATATATTTATGAAAATTCATGGAAGAAATTTTCAAAAATAATTAAAAAAATGGGTGAAATGGCGCGGGAGGAGCGAAGTTAGCTGCCCCTTAGGGGGAAACTAACTTGGCTCCCCGTGCTCCATTTCACCCATTTTTTATTTTTTTGAAATTTCTTCTGTGGATTTTCGTCAATATATCCATATATTATGTCATTCAAATTTTGCGTGAAACAGAGAGTCCTACGACGTCCATCCATACGAGGTCGATTTAGCAATTTTGTTATCGTTAAAATATTGGTTAAATGGGGCTACCCCCTGGGGGAGCTAACTTGGCTCCACCCCTCCTATTTCGCCCGTTTTTTTTAATTTATTCATGGAATTTCATTACTATATCCCTATATTATGTCATTAAAATTTCGTGCGAAACATAGACTCATACGGCCTCCATTTAGACAGATATTTTTTAACGGTAACATAATTGCTAGCGATCCCATCTGGATGGATGATGAATACCCATTCATCACTCTTTATTCTTTTATTTTAGCTACAAAACCTATGCAAAATACATGTATATTCCTGTAAATAATAATAATTGTCAAATAGGATTCATTGTGTAAATATGCATAATTAGCATGTTTTTGTGCATAAATAAAAGAATAAAGAAACAAAAGAAAAAGAGGGAGATATTTAGAATAAATATTGAGTGACCTAATCCCAAGGGAGGGCTCAGCATGGGCCTGACCGCATAAAAACCCAAGTAGAAAAAGATAAGGGAGCTCATGTGTGTAAATATACATGTAAATAAATAAGAATATTTTCCTCTAAAAATAAAAAAAAAATAAGTGTGTATTTATGTGTATATATTTGTAAAAATTGAATTAAAATAAAAATGGGAAAATTAAAAAGAAAATAAAAATGCCTTCACCCTTATGTATTCACCATGTACATAGAGCCACTCTTATATTTATTTATCCATATAAATAAATAAATTAAAATCCCATAAATATTTGTACATATTCCTTATTCCATAATGTAAATAAATAAAATAAAAATCACAATAATAAAACAAAAATAAAAATAAATACAAATAAAAATCAAAAGCCACATTGTATATATACCATGTACATAAATGTATATATCTATTTATTTAAGCCTTGTAAATAATTAATAAAATAAAATAAAAATACCAAATTATTCGAAATTTTATTCTATAAATAAATATAATATAAAATTAGAATAAAATGTACAAAAATAAATAACTAAAAATTAAAAATCAAAAATACAATAATGTATATACCTGTATATAATAATAATATTTTGTAAATACCTAAATTATATTTCAGAAAAATAAATAAAAATCACTAAAAAATAGTTTGAAATTAAATAAACATTTTTCATGTTTTGAGTTTTTCGAAATTAATTCATTTATTATTTTTATTTGAATTATCAAATAATTAATAATTGGAGTGATTTGATTGGTCCACGGGGGATGTTGACCCCCGGTCAACTCTCCCCCCAGGACCACCAGACCCGGATCTGCGCACGACCCGCTTCTTCTCCCAATTACTGCGCTCTTACCCGATCATCAAATCGTTAAACCCTGGGTCATGATTATAGAGGAATCAACCGAGATCCACGCCCGGTGGTCTTTCCTCGGGGTCCGAGCTCTGATTTCCATGCCCGACCCCATCTTCTCGGACCCCTAGGACTATAAAGCATCTGCTCCGCCGCACATTTGACGCATCTTTGGCTCCGTTCTTTCCATCCCAGGACCTCCAGCACCTTCACCTGAGTGACAGCAAGCGATTGGTGGTGTCGCAGTGAGGAGGAGGAGTCCCGACCATTGATCCGGCGACCTAGCGCCGCCGTGCGCCGCCCAGGAGTGGTGCTCGATCCTCGGGCATCGACGGCCCTTGAGGCAAAGACCCAGAGCTTCAGCAGCTCGTCCCCAATCGACTCTGATCATCCAGTAAGCTTCATTCCCTTTAGTTTTTGCTAATTTCAAGTTACGCCCAAATCGCTCGTTCGCTTTCGACCATCGATTCCGACCATCCCATCTACCCACTTCGCCAATCGATCTGACCATTATCTTCGCCTTACTCCTCCGCACGTTCTCCGCCCCTTCATCCAACCCAGTTCACCACGGAATTGGAATTCGAGCTCCTTCGTCGTTGCATCGTCGGAGCTCATCCGCCCCGTCGCGTATTCGAGCTCATCGGTCCACCGCACGCGTATCGGGCCGGCGAACCTCACCAGCCATCTGTTCTTCCTGGATTCTCCCCGACCGTCAGATCTTACACGGACCGTCCGATCGAGCTCAGGGTTCCTTCACCAGCGTCCACCGTCTGATCGCCACGTGGAGAGACCTGAAGTGTCAGAGTGAAGGGTTAGCCACGGCGTGCAGTAGCTGTTGATCTTCCACGTGACGAGCCCTCACACGTTCGATCATCGCCGAGGCTTCTTCGTTGAGGCGCCATTGCTCCAGACCGCACGATCATCCACGTGGCGTCCATCCAGCCCCTCGATTAATAAAGGGTAATTTACCCTTAAGCCCTCTCTCTTTTAGTGTTTATCATTTAGTCTTGTAAATAGTTTTTGTAGTTCATTTTATTTTGGTAAAATTGCATAGAGGACCTGTTAGTTTATTTTAATTGCATTTCTACCCCTGCCTGTTGTGGGCACGTGCATCGACACGTGATTTTGTGGTGAAATTGCATGTATGGGCATGTAGTTTCTTGTTGTTCATAGAATGAAATATATTTTTGGATATTTGCAGTTATGCCCCTGTGAGTGTATTTATTTCTACATTTATTGAATTTCATGGGCTTTTTGCAACTTAGCCCCTGGACTTTTAGCACATGATGCTAATAGGTCCAGGGACTTAAGTTAATTCCATATAGGTCCCTGAGTGCCCAGAACACGTGCGTGGCGCGTGGGAACCTGGACTTTTTGCACCAGGACCCCTGGAATTTGGTTTTTGTTACTCTTAGGCCCCTTGAAGATACTTTTATGACAAATAGGTCCCTGTGACTGTGGGCTCTTGTTTGTTGTAAATAAAATATCAAATATCATCCAAATTAACTAAAAATTTGACAAGTGGCTCCTGCCACTGTGTAGAATTTTTACTAATTTTTGGGAAATTTTTGGAGCCCTTTTATTATTTTTAAAAATTCAAAAACCTCTCTTTTTCTATCTGTCCAGATATAAAAATCACAAAAAAATATTAAAACCTTCTGAAAAATTCTAAAAAAATTGTATTTTGTGTGTTTTGATGTGCTTGATTTTTTGGCCAATTTTAGTCATTTTTGTATTCATAAAAAATATAAAAATTGAAAAACACTAAAAACTCATAAAAATTCTAGTAAATCATAGAAAAACCAAAAATTAATAAATCTTTCCTGATTATTCCTTTTTATTCATATTTCACAGGAAAAATATCTCCAGGCTCTGTTGAGACCATTTTATATTTCTTTCTGGTCTCTGGTTGGACAGTGGTCTTACATTTCTGACTTATTTCATTTTTAGAAAATTCCATAAAAACCAGAAAATTATCAAAAATTCACCAAAAACAGTAAAAAATTCATAAAACTTAAAAATATTTTTGTTTGAATTTTTGGATTAAGTTTGAGTGTTTAAATAATTAGTCGAAGTTGCTTGTTTCAGTGTTTTCTTATTTTCTTTATTAATTTAAAAATCCAAAAAATATAAAAAATATTAAAAATCTACCAAAAATCAATTGTTCTTATTTTTCTTTATTTTTGACTACTTCGTAGGCCGCAAGGCCATCATGTGCTCTCTGAGTTCGACCCTGATCGCTATACCAGGCTAATCCAATAGCTAGGGCCACTAGTTGTGTTTATTGATTTTTGTCTTTGTTTGGTGGTATGCTCTTATATTCTTCTTGTTGACCGAATTATTTCTCTTGATCCGGGTCGCAACGACCCTTGAGTGATTTTATATTTTATCCCGGATTGATTGAGTGAATTTTTCGGTCATCGGAATGGCGTTGTTGCCGGGGAGCACGGCTTAGTAGTCATATTTTTCCGCGGTTTTCTTTTTCGCGGCTTTCTGAATAGATTTTTGTACATATTTTTCTGACTTGTTTACAACAATCTGGTCTGATCACACTCTTCTTATTTTTCTACGAGGGCCCGAGTATCGAGGCGGCGACTTTCGAGGAGCCGACGCAACCGCAGCATTTGGAGGCAGCACCCTTCTGCACGGAGCCGCAGGAGAGCGCGAGGAGACAGTAGAGTGCGGGTGTAGATAGGATTAGCTTAGAGTAGATTAGTTTTTATTTCCTGCTCATTAGAACTATTGTTGTAATAATACAGGGACAGGACTTGGACTTTTGACATTCTCGGGGTCTGTTTCGCCGAGCACCGGTGTGCTCAGGGGACCCGTCGGTTTTTCACGGTTTTTATCGCGGCTTTTACCATTTATTTCCTGCCTTTCTGATTCTCGCAGTTTTGAGCCCCTAGCCTTAGGATTTTCGCTTGACTGTGACGTAATAAATAGGATCCAAACACCCTAATAATTCTGCCTGTACCTATAGACCGGTAATTGGACCTATAAAAAGATTAATAAAATAGTCGATCCACCACCTTAGAGCCTACGTGCCGCGAGCCTACCCTGTCAAGCGCTACTCCTGAACTCGACCTGTCGAGAAGAGGAGGGGTGGACCTAGACCGGACTCTTGGATTGGAGGTTGATGGTTGACTAGTCGTTCTTTCGAGTAGAACTGCTTGCTTAGGGCTCGGATTTCCGCTTGCATAATTTAGGTAGTTTTATTTCAGTCTTTAAATTCTGCGCGGATCATTTTGCATGTAGACTGCTGACGTCAGGTACGCATTTCTTACTCTGCATGCATCATTGATTTTCTCGTGCATCGGCTTTTTCGTCTTCTCCTCCCTGTTTTGGACTTAATAACCAGGAGAACCGAAAAATTCGTTAGGCGATTTGCTTTTTATTGAAAAATACCAAAAATTTTGAACCATAAAATTTGGACTGGTTAACTCTATTGACCCTAAAAGACACTCACCGAAAAATTTGTCCTGGGGAGAGCAACCCCCTCCTTGTTTGGTTTGCTTACGCGAGAGAGTGACCCGCGCACTAGGTAAAGCCATATCCGATATTTTTCTCGACTGATTATCGGCTCTTTCTGTACGGGACAGTCGGTTGAGAAAATATCAGATTACCCAACAGGTCACGTTAATCGGTCTGCTATTCTGACTTATCACCTAATAAAATTGACAAGATAATTTATCGAGCCTTTACGGTCCTTAGCTCGCGTTACGTAGATGAATCGGGGGTTTGCTTGTGATCATTATTGTTACCAGATCTCATCCACCCTACTCGCCAGATCACGATGATGTGCAGGAGGTCTCTTAGGCAGCCTTTGGCTGCACCGCTTTTCAGCACTCCAGCCCATTCATCTAGGTTGGTTCATGAGAGCTTAGACCCGCTCTCCGAACCCGAGTTCGACTCCGCCCTATTCCCCTCGACCACCCTTCTACCATCCCTGAGTTACCAGTGTCAAATGAGAGACTAGAGTCAGATGATTTATCAGCCCTGAGTTTGGGTATTTTGCCTTTGCAGAGACCATGGCCGGCAGCAGTGACGATCACACCGGAGGTCCCCGAGGAGAGCAGACTTTTGTCCTGGACCAGGGTGCGATCAACTCCACCCTGATCGCCTCCCTTGACTCAGTGCAGCAGTAGTTGAGGGATCAGGGAGCTTTTATGATATAGATGAGGCGTGAGATGGAGCAGATGAGAGCTGACCGTGAGCAGCGTGGCCCTGATGACGGACCGAGGATACCCGTTGGTGCGGCAGCAGCCGCAGCAGCAGCAGCCGCCGCAGCAGTAGCAGCAGGACCTCCAAGACCGATGCGGGAGTTACACAACCCCGGATCGACTTTGACGCTTCGTTGGGTGGTACTTCCAACGATCGTGGGGGACTTCAAGTTCCCCCCGAACACCTTGCAGCTTCTTCCCCGATTTCATGGGCTGGCTACTGAGGAGCCCCATCTCCACCTTCAGGAGTTTGAGTTGATATGCAGCACTGTCCACGACCGTCAGGTAGACCAGGATACCATTCAGATGATTGCCTTTCCCTTCTCCCTGGCAGACAGAGCAACCAACTGGCTGAAGCACTTCGGGAGATTTGTATATACCTGGGAGCAGCTCCGCATCGAGTACTTGAAACAAGTACTATCCACTCGGGCGGACGAATGCAGCGAGGGCCCTGATCAGCAACTTCTCCATGCTCCCCAATGAGCAGTTTCACGAGGCATGAGAGAGGTTCAGAGAGCTTACAGATAGATGCCCGCACCTGACATCTCGAAGCCGAACCTTGTTCAGAGCTTCTTTTGCGGGTTGACACCAGAGATGCAGGGCCTGGTGAATGCTTCTTGTGGGGGGTCTTGCCAAGGACCATGATCAGGTCTGGTCCATCTACGAGGAGATGGCAGAGAACTACATGGTGATGTCCCAAACCCGACTCTACACACAGGGATGCCCCAGCCACAGACTGTGCAGTACCAGAGGATCGCACGGGTTGACGCCGGTCCATCCCCTTCGTCAGCGGCAGCAGCACATGACGAGTCCACAGCCGCTGACATGGGCATCATCAGCGAGAAGCTGGACCGGATGGAGATTATCGAGAAGAAGCAGTGCCAGGGCATCACGCAGATGGAGCAGATGGCACAGACTCGACCTAAAGACACAGCTCATGTGTCTCCAGGAGGCACAGACGGCTTCCCAGCCCCGTCTTCAGGCACGAGGCGACCCGAGTAGCACCGGCAGCTCATCCCAGCGCTCCAGCCACCAGCATCCTAGACAAGTTCACCTTGTACAGGCGGAGCCGTACCAGCAGCCGCTGCTTTCTTACTAGGCACCACCATCCCCAGACACTCAGATGGTGGTATACCAGTCGGATCAGCCTCTGGCATTACTCCGCCAGCCCCTTACGAGTCAGAGCCGTTTATGGATGTCAACGGGATTTGGTACGACCGATCCCAGCCCGGTATCTGACGAGACCATCTCGGATTCCGTTGGTCGGCCGGAGGTTCCAGCTCCTAGCAGCAGCCGTCAGGACAGGGTGGACAGTACAGCCATCAGAGAGATCACCAGCAGCAGCAGCCCACAGTGTACCACCAGCAGCAGCAGCAGTCACAGCAGTATGGTCCTCGTCCCATCAGCAGGGACAGTCTTAGAGGCGAGAGCAGCCTCAACAGCAGCAGTATCATCCCCAGTCATACCCCTCTCACCCACAGCAGTAGCAGCAGCCTCACTACCAGAGAGGCTATTCGTCAGGTTCTCATGGGCCATCTTATGAGAAACCCTGCCTTAGACGATATAGACCTCCTCCTTACAAAGCAGCAGGCTACATTCCGACGGGAGATGGATGAGTTCTGCCAGGAGATGCGGGACATTGTGAGAGGGAAGGCCGCCATCCCTGCCCAGATAGAGCCAATCCGAACAACCTCAAGAGGAAATCTGAGCAGGTAGTTTGTACTGAGTATGCCACTCCTAGTGATACATTTGGAGATATGTCTGCATATTTGTTTGATACTGATTTTGTCACACTTAGGAGCGGTAGGATGCCAGCAGGCGGTGCCTCGTCTGAGCGATACACTAGAGGCCACTTTCAGAGCACCCGACGAGGAGGAGAGCGGTATTGAGGCCACTAGAGATGATGACGGTGGTACTGATGCACCACGGATGCTGATCCCACTGGCGGTACTGACGCCGTCGCTTCACTAGCCAGAGGAGGTGGTACTGAGGCCACCATTGTTGCCGAGCCAGAGAGCGGTGCTGATGCCGCACGACATGCCGAGGGTGGTGCTGATGCCACCATTTCCACGTCTGAGAGTCCTGTAGTCTTTCCTTCTGTTCTTGTATCTCAGGACTTATCTGGCAATAAAGGAAAGGGTTTATTTTATTCCGATCCCACCTTCGGTGCATGATGATGTATGTGTGGATTCTGTCGTGCTTGAGCAGCCCTAGACCTTCTCCTAGTCCTTCATCTGAGAGGACCCTGTGATCCTCCTCCCTAGAGCACTCCACATGGGAAAGGGGATGAAAATCGAAAATCCAAAAAAGAGACAGCAGGAAGAGTTCAGCCAGAAGATGATAGACCGCTTCCACATTCAGCTGACTCTTCCGGAGGCTTTGCATCACATTCCTCTACTCCAGAGATCACTCAGAGACAGGACCACAGTTAGGAGGAAGACGAGGAACCACCATTCAGAGATCCATGTACTGACCAGAGGCCACTTGTTTCGCGATTCAGAACCGTCTGCCAGCCAAGAGGCCAGATTCAGGAGCCCATATGTCAGATGCCATATCAGAGAGCAGAGGTTCGATCGCACTCTATTAGACAGCGGTTCTTCGATCAACCTACTTCCGGTAGCCCTTCTCGACCGCTTCGAGTTGGGCACTCTACGACAGAGCAGAACAGTCCTTCAGTTTGCTGATAGATCTGTCAAGAGGTCGAAGGGTTGCTGAAGGACGTTGTCGTCACGATTCAGGGCCTTCAATTCCCTGTGGACTTCATTGTGTTGGACATGGAGATCCTAAGTCTGTGACCGATACCCCCATCATTCTAGGTCGCCCATTCTTGTCCACAGCCAGGCAGTGGCCGACCATGATAGCGGGAAGGTATACTTTTGCGTCGAGGCGAGAGTGTACAAATAGAGACGGTCGAGAACATCAGAGTCAGAGATTCAGCTTGCTCAGAGACTACTTCTGATTCAAAGCAGATGACAGAGTCAGGGCAAGACATCCACCAGGACTGCGATTTTGTGATCACAGATGACGAGGCAGTTTGGGCAGATCCCGATGCACAGCCATCCTCTCACCTTCAGATACCGCTGATGCAGAGATGACAGCAGAGGATAGCTTGGAGAGCGCACTCCTGGCCTAGGATACTTTTCAGTCGACAGATTCAGTTCGAGACCGCGAGACAGATTTGTTTTGTGATGACGGTGGTACTGAGGCCACCGTGGATGATATAGATCCCTCGGAGTCAGATTTTGATTGGGTAGAGTTTGAGGATTTCATACCAGATCTGACTTCCACTGAGCCTGCAGTCAGGGAGGAGGTAGATGCCATGCAGAGTAGAGACAGCCCAGTTGAGCAGCCTTCCCCCGATCCAGTTTGCGAGAGAGAGCTCTCATTTTCCCGAGCAGATTTGGCCGCATACAATCGGATTCTTCGGAAGCCAGATTTGCCAGCACCAGTTTGCCCAGAGCTGAAGCCACTACCTGCGTCGTTGAAGTATAAGTTCCTTGCGGGTGAGCATGAGATGTACCCAGTCATCATCTCCGTTGAGTTGACTGGAGAGCAAGAATCCCGTCTGATGGGGGTTCTTGAAAAGAACTGCAAGGCGATAGGGATGGAGTGTAGCAGATCTCCAGGGGATCAGTCCGGCTCTGTGCTCTCACCACATCTATCTCGAGATGAGACGAAACTGTCACGTGAGTTCCAGCGGCGGCTGAACCGAATCTGAGAGAGGTTGTCACGAAGGAAATCTCGAAGTGGTGGAGCGTCGATTTTATCTACCCCATCTCTGACTCCAAGTGGGTCAGTCCGTTACATGTAGTGCCCAAGAAGACGGGCATCACTACAGTAGTTACGGAGTCCGAAGAGGAGATTGCTACCGGGTACCTACTTCTTGGCAGGTCTGCGTGGATTACAGACGACTCAACCAGGCCACCAAGAAGGATCATTTCCCCCTGCCCTTTATAGATCAGATCATTGAGAGACTGGCAGGGAAGAGCCATTACTGTTTCTTAGATGGGTACTTCGGCTACAATCATGTGGCCATTGTGCCCAAGGACCAAGACAAGACCACCTTCACATGTCCCTTCGGCACATACGCCTTCAGACGCATGCCATTTGGGTTATGCAATGCCCCTGCGACTTTTCAGAGATGCATGTTGTCTATCTTTTCGGACATGGTGGGGGAGTGCTTGGAGGTCTTCATGGATGATTTCTCAGTCTACGGCTACGGATTCGACTCCCGGTCTTGACTGCCTAGACCGAGTACTTCAGCGATGTATTGAGGTTCGCCTGGTATTATCTTGGGAGAAGAGTCACTTCATGGTGACTCATGGGACGGTGCTTGGCCACATCATCTCCAACAGGGGCATGGAGGTTGATCCGGCCAAGGTGGATGTCATTAGCAAACTCATCCACCATCCAACTTGCGGCAGTTACGGTCTTTTCTATGCACGTTGGTTTCTACCGGCGATTCATTCATGATTTTAGTAGGGTTGCCCGACCGTGACTGATCTGCTGACGAAAGACACTGAGTTCCTTGTAGATGTTAATGTCTCTCGTCATTCGAGACTCTCAAGAGCTGTGTGATAGAGGCTCCTATCTTCAGCCACCTGATTGGTCTCTCCCATTCGAGATCATGATGGATGCCTCCGATTTTGCCGTGGGGGCCGTGCTAGGATAGAGGAGGGATGGAGTCCCATTTGCTATTCACTACGCTAGTCGTACATTGGATGCTGCACAACGGAACTACATAGTCACTGAGAAGGAGATGCTAGCTATAGTTTTTGCCCTAGATAAGTTCATATCGTACATTATCGGATCTAGAGTGACCATCTTTACTAATCATACCGCCATCAGGTACCTCATGGCAAAGAAGGATGCCAAAGCTAGATTGACCAGATGGATCCTTCTACTCCAGGAGTTTGATATAGAGATTAAGGATAAGCCTGAAGTCAAGAATGTGGTGGCGGATCATCTCTCCCGATTGGAGTATCTTGAGGATTCTGAGCAGATTGACCATATTTGTGAGACGTTCCCAGATGAGGCGATCCTTGCTATCACCTCGCTTCCATGGTATGCCGATATTGTGAACTATCTTGTCGCCAAGAAAGTTCCACAAGATTGGCCCAGACAGAAACTTGAGACCTTCCTTGTGAAGGCCAAGTTTTACCATTGGGAGGATCCCTTCCTATACCATGAGGAGGGGATAGTACCTGGCGTAGGTGCATTCCTCAGGAGGAGCACCACAGCGTCCTTACTTACTGCCACAAGCTTGAGGCAGGAGGACATCACTCAGGGAGGAGAACGGCACAGAAAGTGCTCCAATCCGCCTATGGTGGCCTACTCTCTTCAAGGACTCTGATGAGTTCGTGAAGAGGTGTACTGACTGTCAGAGGATGGGCCCTTGTGGACAGCGTGATATGATGCTGATGCAGCCCATACACTTCTGTGAGGCTTTTGACGCATGGGGCATCGATTTCATGGGTCCATTCCTTAGGAGTCAGGGATTTGAGTACATTCTGTTAGTCGTTGATTATGTGAGTCGTTGGGTTGAGGTCATCCCCGCCCGAACTGCAGATGCTAGGATTGTTTGCATATTTTTGAGGAGGAATATCATTTCACGGTTCGGGGTGCCTAGAGTGTTAATATCAGACGGGGGTCTCATTTCGTTAACGACAAGGTAAAGGCCCTTGCTAGCGAGTTCAGCATAGACCATCGAGTTGCCACTCCATACCACCCTCAGACGAATGGTCTTGCTGAAGTGTCGAACAGTGAGATCAAGACTATATTGCAGAAAGTTGTCCGCCCTGACCGAAAGGATTGGTCACAGCTTTTGGACTCGGTCTTGTGGGCATATCGGACGTCTTTCAAGACTTCTTTGGGTACATCTCCCTTTCGCCTCATTTTATGGCAAGCCGTGCCATTTACTTGTTGAGCTGAGACATAGGTCACTTTGGGCAGTCACTGATATACTTTTGGATCCAGAGAGTATAGGAGACCAGAGGAGGGCAGAGTTAGCAGCCCTGGAGGAGCTTTGTGATACTGGCTTTTCAAACAGCCTACATTATAAGGAGAGAGTGAAGGTTGATTCTCATATCAGCCACAAGCAGTTTGAGCCAGGACAGAGAGTATGGTTGTTTGATGCTAGGCTTAGATTATTCCCAGGGAAGCTACCGAGCAAATGGAAGGGACCGTATTTGGTGAGAAAGGTACACGACAATGGGAGTATTGACATATCTGAGTTGTCTTCTGAGAGTACCTTTCGAGTGAACGGCCAGCAGCTCAAGCCATATCTAGATCATGAGCCGCGGGTCGTTGATGTTGCCCCTATTCACTTTGTGTGAGATGTGGTCTCTTGACTCACATCTATGGCATCTCACGCCTGATTATCACTGTTCTTCCGACCTGTATAGATCCAGTTGTCCATATCACATTATTCTTTAGTCCCACATCCCTTTTTCTCATCTTATGATTATGCTATACTTAGGGTGTACTTTAACATTAAGTATAGGGGGGATGTAGGACTCTCGGGTATCCTTTTGATTCTTTCCTACCCCTGTTTTGCTGCCTATACTTAGGGACATTCACCCTAAGTATAGGGGGTAGACTCTGTACATCCTTCACTCGGATTTCCCTTCATGTACAGCTTGCATATACTTAGGATTACTTGATCCTAATTATAGGGGGAAAAACACCGAGTTCTCCTCATTCGATTCTTCGATTCATCTCTGTATATAGCCATTCCTTTTCACTTCCTATACTAAGCACGAGTTATGTCTTCTTCATCTCTCTTGATCACTCTGAGGACATCGTTCAAGCTAAGTATAGGGGGTGTGTGTATATTTCATATATACTTTAGCCATAACTCGTACTTTGTGTGAGTGTGCGAATAAATAAAAATGGCTAAACCCATAAAAATTAAAATTTTCCCTTGTATATATAATTCATTTTGCACATACCTATTTATTTATACAAACTATTATTGTACAAATGATTGTAAAATTTATTTGTGTAAAGGATTTGTAAATATTTTCATAACAAAATCTATGGATATAGTACAAAATTTTTGTAAAATGTTTTGAAAACAAAAAGTTTGCAAAAACCTCGTGTAAATGTTTGTAAATATTTTGCAAAACTTCGCATTCATGCATACATCCATGTTTTCAAGCATTTTTCAAAATTTTGCATGATTGTAAATATTTGTAAAGTGCACATTTGTAAATAGCATCTTTGTAAATAGTTGTACAGTTTTTCTTGGATTATAGTTGACATTTAAACTAGCCTGAAATTAAATTGGAAAATGGAGCTTGATTAAGATCTTAATCCACCTAATTTTAAGAGGAACCTTATAGGACTTAGGGTTAAGGCTTTTCAGGTCCATTGGGACTTAATTCTTTGAGTCCACTAGGCTATGAGCATATGTCATCTTGATGAGCCTAAGTAGAGCACTTAACAACACACGCATGACTCTCGGAGACAATGGCCTTACTTGCACCAGCACTTTACACATAGCTCTCCATGGATGAGGTGGTGAGGAGGCAGTTTCCTTTGGCTTGGGGTAGCATATGAGGGTAGTACTTCTAGGCGGAACCTCTCTTCTTCTTCTAGTGAAGGAAGTGCACCTCAACTTGGTCTGGTGGTTATGAAGTCTAAAGACATAAGTTGTGGGTTGCAATAAAGCTTCAAAAGAGGGATAGTCTACTGGCTCAAGAGGAAAAACTCCTTGTATATATGCTGCACCATGTAGATATGTTGTACAGATGCACATGAAAAAATGCAAAAAGAAAAGAACTCCAAAAAAAGTGGTGGGTCGGATTGAAAATTTAATAATCCCACCGGAGTGTATATAGTCAAATAAAGCAAAAGCTTATGGTATACATGTTACATCTCATGAAGCTTGCAGCGGGAGACTCAGCTACACTGGTTAGAGCTCCCAAGGATACATGGCTACACTGGCCATGGTCCATTCTCTTCTTCCCCTCTTCTTGAGCCGGTTGCACTTGTACTTAGAAGGAAATACCCCGCTTCTCGAGGAAAGAGTTGCTAGACCGAGGCATTAGAGTTAGCAGGTTGGGGGAGGTTGTTTCTTTGTTACTTCTGAGATGGGGAGCTACATATCACTTACACTGCAAGGAAAGATTCATGGTCATTAGAGTTTGTGTATGTAGACTTGTTCTGATCTGGTTTATTGAGGAGTCTTGCCCATAGATTGGTGGAACTTGGAGGTTGTTAGGTTTTAAGCTTAAGTCCAAATAAGGTTCCCACACATTAATAATTCAAAGATCTGATCGAGCTCCATATTTCAATTTAATGAAGGCAAGTTTAATATTCAGTATTAATCCATGCATTTTCCCCTCTTTTTTCTTTTTCTTTTTCTTTTTCACTTCTTTTTCAAATAAGTGTTTGCTAAGGGACTAGCAAAGTTAAGTATAGGGGGGTGATGAATATCCATGCATCACTCTTTATTCTTTTATTTTAGCTACAAAACCTATATAAAACACATGTATAATCCTGTAAATAACAATAATTGTCAAATAGCATTCATTGTGTAAATATGCATAATTAGCATGTTTTTATGAATAAATAAAAGAATAAATAAATAAAAGAAAAAGAGAGAGATATTTAGAAAAAATATTGAGTGACCTAATCCCAAGGGAGGGCTCAGCATGGGCCTGACCGCATAAAAACCCAAGTAGAAAAAGATAGGGGAGCTCATGTGTGTAAATATACCTGTAAGTAAATAAGAATATTTTCCTCTGAAAATAAAAATAAAAATAAGTATGTATTTATGTGTATATATTTGTAAATATTTAATTAAAATAAAAATGGGAAAATTAAAAAGAAAATAAGAATACATTCACCCTTATATATTCACCATGTACATAGAGCCACTCTTATATTTATTTATCCCTATAAATAAATAAATTAAAATCCCATAAATATTTGTACATATTCCTTATTCCATAATGTAAATAAATAAAATAAAAAATCACAAAAATAAAACAAAAATAAAAATAAATACAAATAAAAATCAAAAGCCACATTGTATATATACCATGTACATAAATGTATATATCTATTTATTTAAGCCTTGTAAATAATTAATAAAAATAAAATAAAAATACCAAATTATTCAAAATTTTATTCTATAAATAAATAAAATATAAAAATGGAATAAAATGTACAAAAATAAATAATTTAAAATTAAAAATAAAAAATACAATAATGTATATACTTGTATATATTAATAATACTCTGTAAATACCTAAATTATATTTCAGAAAAATAAATAAAAATCACTAAAAATAGTTTGAAAATAAATAAACATTTTTTATGTTTTGAGTTTTTCGAAATTAATTCATTTATTATTTTTAATTAAATTATCAAATAATTAATAATTGGAGTGATCTGATTGGTCCACGGGGGATGTTGACCCCCGGTCATCTCTCCCCCCAGGACCACCAGACTCGGATCTGCGCCCGACCCGCTTCTTCTCCCAATTACTGCGCTCTGATTCAATCATCAAATCGTTAAACCCCGGGTGCTGATTGTAGAGGAATCAACCGAGATCCACGCCTGGTGGTCTTTCCTCGGGGTCCGAGCTCCGATTTCCATGCCCGACCCCATCTTCTCGGACCCCTTACACTATAAAGCATCTGCTCCGCCGCACATTTGACGCATCTTTGGCTCTGCTCTTTCCATCCCAGGACCTCCAGCACCTTCGCCTGAGTGACAGCAAGCGATTGATGGTGTCGTAGTGAGGAAGAGGAGTCCCGACCAATGATCCGGCGACCTAGCGCCGTCGTGCGCCGCCCAGGAGTGGTGCTCGAGCCTCAGGCATCGACGGCCCTCGAGGCAAAGACCCAGAGCTTCAGCATCTCGTCCCCAGTCGACTCCGATCATCCGGTAAGCTTCGTTCCCTTTAGTTTTAGCTAATTTCAAGTTACGCCCAAATCGCCCGTTCGCTTTCGACCATCGATTCCGACCATCCCAGCTACCCACTTCGCCAATCGACCCGACCATTATCTTCGCCTTACTCCTTCGCACGTTCTCCGCCCCTTCATCCAACCCAGTTCGCCACGGAAATGGGATTCGAGCTCCTTCGTCGTCGCATCGCCAGAGCTCATCCGCCCCGTCGCATCGTTCACCCACCTCGCCTCTAACCGGGTCGAGGCATTTTGCCCTCGACCCAGGAGTGTTTCCGTGCAGCTTTACAGGTCAGAGGAGGACCATCTGAGGTCCTCCACGTTCAGCACAGGAGCCTGAGCTCCGCCTTCGTCGCCCGGGCTCCTCGGAGCTCCTTGGCGCTATCGGAGGGGTTCTTCAGACGCAGGAGGCTCCAGCGATTCTTTTCCGATCTTCAGCAACCCCCGAGGAGGTCCACCGCATGCGTATCGGGCCGGCGAACCTCGTCGGCCATCTGTTCTTCCTGGATCCTCCACGACCGTCCGTTCCGCCTTCACCTACCAGATCTTACACGGACCGTCCGATCGAGCTCAGGGTTCCTTCACCAGCGTCCACCGTCTGATCGCCATGTGGAGAGACCTGAAGCGTCAGATCAGTGAAGGGTTAGCCACGGCGTGCAGTAGTCGTTGATCTTCCACGTGGCGAGCCCTCACCCGTTCGATCATCGTCGAGGCTTCTTCGTTGAGGCGCCATTGCTCCAGACCGCACGATCATCCACATGGCATCCATCCAGCCCCTCGATTAATAAAGGGTAATTTACCCTTAAGCCCTCTCTCTTTTAGCGTTTATCATTTAGTCCTTTAAATAGTTTTTGTAGTTCATTTTATTTTGGTAAAATTGCATAGAGGACCTGTTAGTTTATTTTAATTGCATTTCTACCCCTGCCTGTTGTGGACACGTACATCGACACGTGATTTTGTGGTGAAATTGCATGTATGGGCATGTAGTTTCTTATTGTTCATAGAATGAAATATATTTTTGGATATTTGCATTTATGCCCATGTGAGTGTATTTATTTCCACATTTGTTGAATTTCGTGAGCTTTTTGCAACTTAGCCCTGGACTTTTAGCACCTGTTGCTAATAGGTCCAGGGACTTAAGTTAATTGCATATAGGTCCCTGAGTGCCCAGAACACGTGCGTGGCACGTGGGAACCTGGACTTTTTGCACCAGGACCCCCTGGACTTTGATTTTTGTTACTCTTAGGCCCCTTAAAGATACTTTTATGACAAATAGGTCCTTGTGACTGTGGGCTCTTGTTTGTTGTAAATAAAATATCAAATATCATCCAAATTAAGTGAAAATTTGACACGTGGCTCCTGCCACTGTGTAGAATTTTCACTAATTTTTGGGAAATTTTTGGAGCCCTTTTATTATTTTAAAAAAAATTTAAAAACCTCTCTTCTGTACAGATATAAAAATCACAAAAAAATAGTAAAACCTTCTCAAAAATTCTAAAAAAATCGCATTTTGTGTGGTTTATTGTGCTTGATTTTCTGACCAATTTTAGTCATTTTTGTTTTCATAGAAAATATAAAAATTGAAAACACTGAAAAACTCATAAAAATTCTAATAAATCATAGAAAAACCAAAAATTAATAAATCTTTTTCCTGATTATTCCTTTTTATTCATATTTCATAGGAAAAAATACCTCCAGGCTCTATTGAGACCATTTTATATTTCTTTCTGGTCTTAGAAGCCTGGCTGGATAGTGGTCTTACATTTCTGACTTATTTCATTTTTAGAAAATTCCATAAAAATCAGAAAATTATCAAAATTCACCAAAACCAGTAAAAAATCCATAAAACTTAAAAATATTTTTTTGAATTTTTATATTAATTAATTGAGTGTTTAAATAATTAGTCAAAGTTGCTTGTTTCAGTGTTTTCTTATTTTCTTTATTAATTTAAAAATCCAAAAAAATGTAAAAAATATTAAAAATCCACCAAAAATCATTTGTTCTTATTTTTCTTTATTTTTGACTACTTCGTAGGCCGCAAGGCCATCACGTGCTCTCTGAGTCCGACCCTGGTCGCTATACCAGGCTAATCCAATAGACAGGGCCACTAGTTGTGTTTATTGATTTTTGTCTTTGTTTGGTGGTCTGCTCTTATATTTTTCTTGTTGACCGAATTTTTTCTCTCGATCCGGGTCGCAACGACCCTTGAGTGATTTTATATTTTATCTCGGATTGATTGAGTGAATTTTTCGGTCATCAATGGAGGACGTAGGAATCTCTGTTTCACGTGAAATTTGAATGATATAATATAGTGATATATTGATGAAAATTCAGGGAAGAAATTTTCAAAAAAATAAAAAAAACGAGCAAAATGCGGGGGAGCTAAGTTAGCTCCCACCGTGGGGGCAACCCCATTTTACCATATATATATATATATATATGGGTTAAATGAGGCTACACCCAGGTTGTAGCCAATTGGCTACTCCCACCCATATTTTTCCCTCATTTTTTTATTTCTTTGGGAAATAAAAATTTATATATTCATCACTATATCCCTCTAACATTTTGTTAAAATTTCGTCAGAAACAGAGACTCCTAAGCCCTCCATCCATACGTCATTTTTTTAACGGTCGCAGGATTTTTTAAATCGACCCTGTTTGGATGGAGGTCGTAGAAGTCTCTGTTTCTGATGAAATTTTAATAGAATGTGAGAGGGATATAATGATGAATTTACAAATTTTTATTTTCCAAAGAAATTAAAAAATGAGGGGAAAATAGTTGTGGGAGTAGCTAAGTTGGCTACAACTAGGGAGCATACTCCCTTTTCCCTATATATATATATACACACACACACACACACACACATACACATACACACATACACACACACAGATATATATATATATATATATATATATATATATATATGGGTAAAATGGGGCTGCCCCCAAGGGGTAGCTAACTTAGCTACCCCCGCCCCCATTTTCTTCATATTTTTAAATTTTTTTTGAAATTTTCTTTCATGAATATTCATCACTATATCCCTATATTATGTCATTAAAATTTCGTGTGAAACAGAGACTCCTACGGCCTCCATCCAGACAGTCATTTTTTTAACGGTAACGGGATTTTTTAAATCGACCCCGTTTGGATGGAGGTCGTAGGAGTCTCTGTTTCGCATGAAATTTGAATGACATAATATATGGATTTAATAATGAATTTACATGGTTTTAGATTTCAAAAAAAAATAAAAAAAATTGTGAAAAAGGGGCGGGGGGAGCTAAGTTAGCTCCCCCTAGGGGGCATACACATTTCACCCTATATATATATATATATATATATATATATATATATATATATATATATATATATGGGGCTGCCCCCTGGGGGCAGCTAACATGGCTGCCCCGCCCCATTTTGGGGCAAATTTTTTTTATTTTTTTTTTTTGAAAAATATCATAATGTATATTCATTCCTATATCCCTTCTATATGCCATTCGAATTTCATCAGAAACAGAGACTCCTACGGCCTCCATCCAGACAGAGTCGATTTAAAAAATCCTGCGACCGTTAAAAAAATGACGCTTGGATGGAGGCCGTAGGAGTCTCTGTTTCTGACGAAATTCGAATGACAAATAGGAGGGATATAGGGATGAATATACATGGTGATATTTTTCCAAAAAATAAAAAAAATGCGAAAAATAGGGTGGGGACATCCATGTTGGCTACCCTCAGGGGGCAGCCCCATTTTTCCCATATATATATATATATATATATATATATAATGGGAAAAATGTGTCTGCTCCCTGGGAGAGCCAGCGGGGCTACTCCCACCCTTATTTTTTCCCAAATTTTTTGTTTTTTTGAAAAATAAAAATTTGTATATTCATCACTATATCCCTTTAGCATTCTATTAAAATTTTGTCAGAAACAGAGACTCATAGGCCCTCCATCCGAGCGTCATTTTTTTAACGGTCGCAGGATTTTTTAAATCGACCACGTTTGGATGGAGGCCATAAAAGTCTCTATTTCTGACGAAATTTTAATAGAATGTTAGAGGGATTTAATGATGAATATACAAATTTTTATTTTCCAAAAAAATAAAAATTTGGGGGAAAATGGGGGTGGGAGCAGCCACATTTTTCCCAATATATATATATATATATATAGGGTTAAATGGGGCTGCCCCTAGGAGTAGCCAACTTGGCTACTCCCACCCAAATTTTCCCCTCATTTTTTTATTTTTTTGGAAAATAAAAATTTGTAAATTCATCATTATATCCCTCTCACATTCTATTAAAATTTCATCAGAAACAGTGACTCCTACGGCCTCCATCCAAACATGGTCGATTTAAAAAATCCTGCGACCGTTAAAAAAATGACGTCTGGATGGAGGGTTTAGGAGTCTCTGTTTCAGACGAAATTTTAATAGAATGTGGGAGGGATATAGGGATGAATATATAAATTTTTATTTTCTAAAAAAATAAAAAAATGAGGGAAAAATATGGGTGGGAGTAGCCAAGTTGGCTACTCCCTGGGGGCAGCCCCATTTTACCCATATATATATATATGGGTAAAATGAGTAAAAAATATATATATATATATATATAAATAGGGAAAAAGGAGTATACTCCCTGGGTGTAGCTAATTTACATGCTCCCACCTCTTTTACCCTGTATTTTTTTTATTTTTCTGAAATGAAACCTATTGGAATTTAGATCACAATATGTCACCATGATATCATTCAAATTTCGACTTAATTCGATACTTCTATCCCTCCATCAAGACTGTCAAATTTTAACGGTCTCAGAATTGCTAAAAATGACCCCCTTCAGATGGAGGGCATAGGAGTCTCTGTTTCTGACGAAATTTGAATGACATGTTAGAGGGATATAGTGATGAATATACATATTTTTTTTATTTTCCAAAAAATAAAAAAAAATGGGGGAAAATGAGGGTGGGAGTAGCCAATTGGCTACACCCAGGGTGTAGCCTCATTTAACCCACATATATATATATATATATATATGGGTCATATGTGGCTGCCCCTTAGGGGAAGCCAACATGGCTGCCCCCACCTTATTTTGGCAAAATTTTTTATTTTTTTTTGAAAAATAACACCATGTATATTCATTCCTATATCCCTCCTATATACCATTCGAACTTCGTCAGAAACAGAAACTCTTACGGCCTCCATCCCGACAATAATTTTTTAATGGTAACAGAATTTTTTAAATCGACATCATCTCAATGGAGGCCGTAGGAGTCTCTGTTTCTGACGAAATTCGAATGACATATAGGAGGGATATAGGGATGAATATACACGGTGTTATTTTCAAAAAAAATAAAAAAATATGACGAAAAATGGGGTGGGGGCAGCCATTTTCCTATATATATATATATATATATATATATATATATATATATGGGTCATATGTGGCTGCCCCCTAGGGGCAGCCAACATGGCTGCCCCCGTCTTATTTGAGGAAAATTTTTTATTTTTTTGAAAAATAATACCATTTACATTCATCCCTATATCCCTCCTATATACCATTCGAATTTCGTCAGAAACAGAGACTCCTAAGGCCTCCATCCGGACAGTAATTTTTTAACGGTAACAGGATTTTTTTAAAATCGATACCATCGAGATTGAGGCCGTAGGAGTCTCTGTTTCTGACGAAATTCGAATGGCATGTAGGAGGGATATATGGACGAATATACATAGTTTTATTTTTCAAAAAAAATAAAAAAAACGCCGAAAAATGGGGAGGGGGCAGCCCCATTTTTTCTATATATATATATATATATATATATATATATAGGGTAAATGGGCTGCCCCCATGGGGGGAGCTAACTTGGCTCCCCCGCCCCATTTCGCCCGGGTTTTTTATTTTTTTTTGAAAATTTCCTTGTGGATTTTAATCAATATATGCCTATATTATGTCATTAAAATTTCGTGCGAAACAGAGACTCCTACGACCTTCATCCAAGCATCATTTTTTTAACGGTCACAGGATTTTTAAAATCGACTCTGTCTGGATGGAGGTCGTAGGAGTCTCTATTTCTGATGAAATTCGAATAGAATAAAGAAGAGATATAGGGATGAATATACATGATGATATTTTTCAAAAAATAAAAAAAATTGCCCCAAAATGGAGCGGGGCAGCCATGTTGGCTGCCCCCAGGGGGCAGCCCCATCAACCCCTAATATATATATATATATATATATATATATATATATATATATATATATATATATGGGTCATATGTGGCTGCCCCCTAGGGGCAGCCAACATGGCTGCCCCTGCCTTATTTGGGCAAATTTTTTTATTTTTTTTTTGAAAAATAACACCATGTACATTCATCCCTATATCCCTCCTATATACCATTCGAATTTCGTCAGAAACAGAGACTCCTACGGTCTCCATCCGGACAGTAATTTTTTAACGGTAACAGGATTTTTTTAAATCGATACCATCGAGATGGAGGCCGTAGGAGTCTCTGTTTCTGACGAAATTCGAATGGCATATAGGAGGGATATATGGATGAATATACATGGTTTTATTTTTCAAAAAAAATAAAAAAACGCCGAAAAATGGGGCGGGCCCCAGGGGGCAGCACCATTTTTTCCTCTATATATTATATATATATATATATATATATGAGTGCAATGGGGCTGCCCCCTTGGGGCAGCCAACATGGCTGCCCCCACCCTTATTTCGGCATTTTTTTTATTTTTTTCGAAAAATGTCACCATGTATATTCATCCCTATATTCCTCCTATTTGCCATTCGAATTTCGTAAGAAACAGAGACCCCTATGGCCTCCATCTAGACAATCATTTTTTAACGGTAACAGGATTTTTTAAATCGACAACATCTCGATGGAGGCCGTAGGAGTCTCTGTTTCTGACGAAATTCGAATAGCATGTAGGAGGAATATAGGTATGAATATACGTGGTGATATTTTTCAAAAAAATAAAAAAATTTGGCCGAAATATGGGGCGGGGGCAGCCAACATGGCTGCCCCAAGGGGGCAGCCTCATTTTTCCCTATATATATATATATATATATATATATATATATATGAGGTAAATGGGGCTACCCCGAGGGAGTAGCCAACTTGGCTACTCCCACCCCTATTTTTCCCTCATTTTTTTTTATTTTTTTGGAAAATAAAAATTTGTATATTCATCATTATATCCCTCTCACATTCTATTAAAATTTCGTAAGAAACAGAGACTCCTACGGCCTCCATCCAAATATGGTCGATTTAAAAAATCCTGCGACCATTAAAAAATGACGTCTGGATGGAGGGCTTAGGAGTCTCTGTTTCTGACGAAATTTTAATAGAATGTGAGAGGGATATAATGATGAATATACAAATTTTTATTTTCCAAAAAAATAAAAAAATGAGAGAAAAATAGGGGTGGGAGTAGCCAAGTTGGCTACTCCCTGGGGGCAGCCCCATTTTACCCTATATATATATATATATGTGCCAGGGAGGCTGCTACATGAGGTAGTTTCCCCCAAAAAAATTTATTTTTTTCAAAATAAAATCATGAATATTCATCATTATATCCCTCCTACGTTCTATTAAATTTCATCAGAAACAAAGACTCCAATGCCCTCCATCTAGAACATGTCGATTACAACAAATTTCACACCATTAAAATTACATGTTCTAGATGGAGGGTGTAGGAGTCTCTGTTTCTGACGAAATTTTAATAGAATGTAGGTTGAATATATAGATGAATATTCATGATATTTTTTTTGAAAAAAAATAAAAAAAATTAGGAAAACTGTCACATGTAGCGGCTACGTTGGCTGCTACATGTGTATGTATACATATATAATACAGGTATGTATGTATTTATATATGTACGAGAACAAGACCTGTTAAATAGACATCAAATGGTGCATGCACTCAACTCGTGTTAATTAACGAGTGGGTGAGCGGTTTACCTCTTCAAAACAGTGGGCGATTAAGCTCGGAATCATGACTATCTGTATTCCTAATCACTTATGTTATATCTTAATCATCAATGTCTTGATGCCGATAGCTGTCGTTCAAATTTTCATCGTAATCTGACCTTCAATGCCGTTATGACCATCCTTAGTATTTTTTTGTAATCGAGTTTGAATCATGTTTTTAATCACATTTAGTTAGATCACTCTTACCGAACATGCAGATACTTTAATTGAATATAGTTTTATTGATCTATTTGTCAAACACATTGTTTATTACGTGGTTTTATTTTTCCAATACTAATTGCCAGTTCCGTGGTATGCAAGTTTTACCTACTAAATAAAAGAGTTTTTCCAGATGCTGCTCCTATAAATATGCAAGTGCTATTTTGATTTGGGTTTTTTTACACTTGGGTCCTTCTAAGATTCTCTAATTACAGTTGTGCCCTTACCTTTTTTGCAGTAATTCTTACGAAATTCACCGTATTACCATTAAATTATTAAACTTGTGCCCTTATATTAAGTCAGCATTACTCTGAATTTTTAAAGAATATACAAGTGTTACTGCAAAAAAAGTAAGGGTATAATTGTCATAGGCGCATAAATCTAAAAAACCTTTTGATTTTTAGGATTTTACTGAAGTGTACACTATAAGAAAATTTCTTGGGATGTCCTACAATAGACTCAATCTAAGTCAGCAGGTAATTTAATATTCGATGCTATATCTTCTGCATCTTCTCCAGTTAAATATGTAATAAAGAATATTATTCGGTTCTTGACTCTTTAATTTTGCAACGAATATCATATGTATTACTATATTCTTAACAACGAATCATGTAACAACGGTTATATGTTTAATGACTATAAGAAGTCAACAGATGAATCATGGTTACATAAATATTTAGTAGCAAATATTGTATTTGTTTCTAATTACAAGAATAAAAACTAATTTTGCAAAGAGTAATAGCTTTTGTTATATATTTAACATCGAAAAAATATGCCAAACGAATATTTATATTATTTTTTGCTATCAATCTTTTTTTGGTGTACAAAATTTCTAGCTTTCAACAACAGAATTTCTGTCATCACAAGCTGATAAACGTTGTTGTAAGGAAAACTTTTATTTTTGAAATAAGTTGAGAATAGATTGAATTAGCTTAAATAAATTGTATTTTCAACTAAGATAATATTATATGATAGAATTAAACATATGAAATTTTGTCATATTAGAAAAAAATATGTTATTGAGACAATTCAAATCATCAAATTCTATAGTCGTGACAACAAAAAATTTAACTAACGGTCGTTAATTTTTTAAAATGCTTATCTGCTGCAGTTTTTCCTTAAAATTTAAACTAACCATCATTAATTTTTATTTCTAATCATAGAGATAATTAGTTGAAATTATGAAAAACTTAGCAATTTTTTCGGCAATTCCCCGCTAAATTAAATATAATAAACAATAATTTTGCAACGAATAATATTACAAAATATCGCTATATATACATTTCATTGTAGTGCTCGATTTTATATTTAATCATAGGTCTAATTTCAGATTATGAAAACGTGTTTGTTAAGTTATGTTAATTTGATATTTATATGGTTTGCGTGATGTTGAACTTATAAGGCGGTCCCCTAATTAGGAAACCTTTTTTTATTAAATAACACTTGAATTATATTTATATGTGGTATAACTATAAATACAGTAAAGATTATTTTTTGGATTTTTATAGTTTGCGTTCCTCTTAGATTCAGTAATAAACATCAGGTATGCAAGTATGTCTCTTTTGATGAGGTTGTCACCACGTTATTTCTCCGCAAAATTTTCCTATTTTTTTAAAATATCATCATGTATATTCATTTGAACATTCCTTCAATATGTCATTCATCGTCAGAAACAGATACTCTTATGCCATCCATCTAGAACAAGTAATTTTAACGGTCTAAACATTGTTATAATCGACAAGTTCTAGATAGATGGTATAAAAGTCTTTGTTACTAACAAAATTCGAATGACATGTTGGATGGATGTATAGATGAATATACATTGTGATATTTTAAAAAAAACTTGCGGAAAAATAACGGGGGGAGGGGGGCAAATCGTTAGCTACCCCTATGAGGCATCCTCATTTTTTCCACACACACATACACACCCACACCCACACACACACACACACACACACACACACACACATATATATATGAATAATCACGGTCCCTGGGGGAGCTAACTTGGCTCCCCACCCCCATTTTCCTAATTTTTAATTTTTTTGAGAAATAATTTCATAGAAATTCATCAATATATCTATATATTATGTCATTCAAGTTCCGCGAGAAATAGAGACTCGTGTGATCTTCATTTAGACAATCATTTTTTAGCGATTGCAGAATTGTTGAAATCGATCCTGTTTTGATTGAGGCCGTAGGGTTATCTATTTCACATGAAATTTGAATGATATAATATAAAGATATAATAATGAAAATCTGAATCATTTTAAAAAAATGAAGGAAATGAGGTGGCGATAGACCCATTTTACTCTATATATACCCCTGTCAAATCTGTGATCACATCCATTTTATATAGAATTAATGTATCTGTTTAACCGTTTTGACGTATAAATATAGGTACAGATTTATTTGAAACTATATGTAACATGATTTGCATATTCTATTACCATATTTGAGATAAGTTGTTATGAAAAATAAATTTAGTATTTCTGTATAATGTGCAGTTCATTTAATACGTTCATTTAATACTTGTATATTTAAGTTAATTTATAAAATATTCCATCTATGCTATTAATATCCATATCTATTTTTTTAGGTTAAGTTAACATAACTTTCGTATCTGTCAATTGAATCTACGTCCGTATTCGAAATGGATAAAGATGTACGGTGACACTAACATTTATATTCTAATCCGTATCCGAACATTTTCATCTTTAATTGTGAGAGTTATCAAAATTACAAGGTTCGCGATATAATTTACAAAGGTAGTGTACTTACAACGATTATGGTGTCAAGGTATAATTGGGCAAAGATAATAGGAGTCATGGTGTAAAGATTAAACCCAATATTTTGTGTCATATGAATATCTATGGTTACTAGGGAAAAAGAGCCTCGTCGGGTGATGTAGGTAACTTACCTACATCAGGGTTTTTTCTCATTAATTTTTTATTTTTTTGAAATGAAATCTTCGGAGATTTACATCACTGTATACCGCCATTGTGTCATTCCAAATTCAACTGAATTCGAGACTTCTATCCCCCTCCATCAAGGCGGTCCAATTTTAACGGTCTCAGAATTGCTGAAATTGACCCCCTACAGATGGACATGTTAGAAATATTTTTTTCCAATGAAATTTAAAACACATAATCCACTCTATATATTAAGTAAATCCCACTGAGGTTTTATTCGAAAAAAATAAAAAATAACAAAAAATGACCCGATGTAGGTAAGTTACTTACATCACTCTCGATGTAGGCTCCTTGCCCCCTAATTACTATTTGACAATTATTGTTTAAAAAACATGTTTACGTGTTTTTTTGACGCGAAGCTCACTCTTACGTAATGACAAAGATAGTTGAAGAGGAGAGATTAGTAATAATTGATGCAATCTGAATTTAGAATAAACGACGAAATTAGTTTAATGTCGTGTTATATAATCCCACAAGTTGATGGTAAGGTCTACACTTCATGTGATTCGAAACTTTTGGAAATACCGGTAATTTTTTTATTGGGACAGCAGAAGAGTGTTGATGATATAATAGCCACCTAAGCTAACAAAACGGGACCGAGGCGTCTGCTGTAGCAGGTAGCGCAGCAGATTCTGCAGATTGTTGGAACCGCTCGATCTTGATCAAGCAGTTCGTACGATTTCGCACCTTTTGTGAGCCCGTACTGTGTAAAATCATATGAACCGTTCGATCGAAATCGAACGGCTCAAGCTGTTACTGCGTGAACAACAGCACGGCACACGATCCATGCATACAGACAAGGTGCAATCACACAAGGAAGGAATCTCTTACTTTAATATCAAACTTACATGTATTCTAGAAAAGTTATGGATGTAAATTACAAATACTATCATGAATTATCTCGACATATTATTTTAATGTAAATTTATCCTCTAGTTAACGAGTAATTATTTAGGGTTTTTTTTACATACTGTGCTCCTTTGAGAGTGTGCAATTATGGTTATATCTCTACCTTTTTCGTATAATAAATCTGCCCGTTATATTCTTACAAAAATCACAGTTTCGCCCCCATACTATTACAAGTATGGCCCATGTTCTGCATTAAAAAAATGGCATAACCATATTTCCAAGAATACAAGGGCACAAGTATTGTTGCAAAAAAGGTCGGGGTGTAACTATAATGGTATAATCTTGAAGTGTCACGTACATAAAAAAAGATAAATTACAATTTGGTCCCTATCTATAAGTCAGATCTCAGAATGGGTCCTCATCTTTCAATTGTAATGATTCGGGTCTTCGGTTATTTAGGAAATGATAATTTTAGGGCTCATGATGAAAATACCCTTATCGGATAGGAAAGAAGAAGGGAACGAGGGTTGGATTCCAACCTTTAAGCAAAGGTATATTCGTCATCAGCCTCAACAAGTTTATTACATCAACGACCTGAGGACCTGTATCATTACAATTTAAAGATGAGGGCCCATTCTGAGATCTGACCTATAGATGGGGACCCAAAGTGTAATTTACCCTAAAAACCCCATAATTTAGTAATTGTTTCAAGAGTTGTGTACACTTGTGTTCCTCTCAGATAAGGCAATCACCGTTACACCCCTACGTTTTTTGCAATAACACTTGTGCTCCTCTGTACCTACAAATTTTGCAGTTCGGTCCTTCTGTTTTTACGGTTATGCCCCGATTTTACTTCAACGCAAGGATAGAATTGTGAATGTTCGAAGAATATACTTGCACTACGTGTTATGTGAAAAAAGTAGGAGTGTGATTATAATTGCAGAATCTCACACGTAAACAGTGTAAAAAGCCATTATTTTAACCTAAATTTAGTAGAAGCGGAAAAAAAAGTGGGTTTTTGAATTAAAGATATAAACACGCACATTTGCACTTTGTACGTCACTCCAAATTACGTAGACAAATAAAATAAGTCCAAACAGCGTGCAAACGGAATAAAGCAAAAGTGCAAATAATTAACCTCTAATCCTCTCGTTCATCCAAAAAAATTAACCACCAACTTTCCACACCTAAACACCTATATAAACACATCCCCACACCTTCCCCAATCCCCTATCCCATTCCCTAATCCCCCTGATTAGTCACTAATCTAATCTGCCACCGGCCGACGCCGACGATGGGCCGCTCTCCGTGCTGCGACGACGTCGGCCTCAAGAAAGGCCCATGGACGGTGGAGGAGGACGAGAAGCTGCGTGTGTTCATCAAGGAGAATGGCCACGGGAGCTGGCGTGCGCTCCCGAAGCTCGCGGGGCTGAACCGCTGTGGCAAGAGCTGCCGCCTGCGGTGGACCAACTACCTCCGTCCCGACATCAAGCGCGGGAAGTTCTCCGAGGACGAGGAGCGCCGCATCGTCGAGCTCCACTCCCTCCGCGGTAACAAGTAAGTCGTTCTGTTCATTCATTCATTCATTCACTCATATGTATGTGTATGTTTATACATACATACACATGTATATGTATATATCCGTAAATACATGTATGTGAAATTTACGAGTGTTCGTGAAAAAGGTGGTCGGAGATTGCAAGGCACCTACCGGGACGTACCGACAACGAGATCAAGAACTACTGGAACACACACCTGAGGAAGAGGCTACTACAAAAAGGGATCGACCCGACGACGCACCGTCCTCGAGCCGATCTCGCGCTGCTGGCGAGCATCCCGAACCTCATCGCCGCGGTCAGCCTCGGCTCGATCGACCCGGTCGAGAGCGCGATGCGGCTGCACGACGCCACGCAGCTGGCCAAGATTCAATTGCTCAACAATCTGGTCCAGGTCCTCACCACCACTGCACCAGATTCCTACCAAATCGACGAACCCAGCCGTCAATTGGCTCAACTCCAATATCCGAGCTCGAACCCGTTTGGATCGCTTGCATTTCCCGGTCCGTTTGATGCGAACCACGTCTTGAACAGATCCGGATCCGGATCCGGATCCTCAGACTTGATGACCGGATTCGTGCCGGAGATGAGCACTAACACGAGTAATTACTACGACAATTACACAGATCAGACGTCAAATCCGACGGCGAACACGTTCGCGACGGTCGCGACAACGCACGACTTCGATGTTCCGACGAGTTCGAACTCTTCGGGTTATGATCTATGTGGGGAGACCTTCGCTTACGGCGACGACTTCGAGCTCAATGGTTTCATTGAGTGAGTAATTAAGTTTATTAATTAGCTGTGCTAACAAGAATATAGTTTGTTGGCTTATTGTTATTAATTAATATTTTTTTATAAAACTGCAGGCAATACCTTCGGTAGATGATGACGTCGGGGATGTGAATATTTGCTAAGGAGATCGATCGATGTTCACGACTTCGATTTGTAATTAACTAATACAAGACATGTAATAATTTAATCATCGCACGATTTATATCGAAGACGTTTTGCATGTGAAATTATCTGTAAAATTATTCTCTGTAAAATTATCTTGGTGAAATTCCAAAATCAAGGATAAATTCAGAACGAAATGCATCGGTAGTTATGCATTAAAGCTGGACGATATAACAATAAAATTATTGATTGTTGTTAAAGAGGAGGGGTTAGTGGTGAGGGTGTAATTAAGGTGGAATCAATGAGATTAGCAAGAGGGAGGAGAGCAGAGCATGTACGTCAACATGGGATCGTAGGTGACAGTTATAGTTAGGTAGGTACGTTGTTCACCTATAAGGAACGACCTAAATTATATATTAATATTAATATTACCTACCAATCTCCGCAACTAGCTTTCCATCGAAAAGCACGAGTGGGGGCTCAATACTTTGACATTTACGTGTTGAAAACGATGATAATATATGTGTGCGCGCTGTCTTATCTTTGGATGTTCTCCCACATACGTATAGGAAAAAAAGTAGTCTATACACGGGTGCTGGTAACTTTCTACACCCAGCTAATTTTTTCATATTTATTTGATTTTTTAATGAAACCTCGTGAGAATTAGATTGCTATATATTACCATGATGTTATTCCAAATTTACCTTAGTTCGAGACTTTTATTATCTCCATCAGAATTATCAAATTTTAACAGATTTAGAATTATTGAAATTACCACCTCGTAGATGAACATGATAGGAATGTTTGTTTTGCATGAAACTTGAAATACATATTCCCTTTAATATATTAAGTAAATCCTCCTGAGATTTCTCTCAAAAAATCCAAAAATAACGAAAAAAAGGTCGGGTGTAAGAAGTTACATATACCCTTGGGTGCAGGCTTCCATCTCCCATATAGGAAAAAGGGAGCCTACACACATGGTGCATGTAACTCTGTACGCCCTGCTCATTTTTTCATAATTTTTTGATTTGTCTGACATCAAACCTTGGGGAAATTATATCATCACATATCACCATGGTGTCATTCCAAATTCATCTTAATTCGAGACTTGTATCATCTCCATCAAGATTATCAAATTTTAAAGGACCTGGAATATTGAAATTAACTCCTCCTTGATGAATATGTTAGGAATATTTGTTTTGCATGAACTTGAAACGTTTGTGTACACTTGCGCACATGCGTGCACCGAGGTGCATGTAACTTTACAAGCACCGACGCCATAAAGGCCCATATTTTTTATTCTTTTATATGAAATCATGTGGGATTAAGATAATCATATATCACCATGTTGTCATTAAAAACTCAATTTAATTCGAGACTTCTAACCCATCCATCAAGACTACAAAATTTTAACGATCTCAGAATTACTATAGCTCTTCCATAAGGACATGTTAGGAATATTTGATTTACATGAAATTTGAAATACTTATTCTAGTAATAACTTAAGTAGTAAGATAAGTACGTTTTAACGATCGCATATATGTTAATGATACGAGGATTTAAACCTAAGACATTACAATTAGCATGTGAACTTCGTTTGTTATCTTTTATTCTTGAGTAAAATGTGGAAATTCCTTAAAATAATACACTCAATTTCAATGTCATACATGAACTTTAAAAGATAACAATATGCTACACGAAATTTAAGATTTGTCTCAATATGAACCTTGGGTTATTGAAGTTTAGTTGATTATTTCAATAGTCAATGACCACATTGATACAAATCTTAAAGTTCGAGTACCAAATTACCTTTTTAAAGTTAGAGCATTGCATTGAAATCTGATGCAAGAACTTTTTTTATAATTTACTCTATTTTTTCCAACAAATTTAATATGCAGCTCTAAATAGGGATTACAGTTGATATTTTCATATAAAACTTAAAGGGTTTTTATCAATTGTGCCTCTAAGATCTTATAATTCCAGTTATGCGCCTCCCTTTTTGGGAATATTAGTTGTGCTCCCGACTTATTGTCGTTCTATCACTTGTGCCCCTCTATTAGTTTAACCATCAACGAGTTGACTTAACCATGATTTTTTTCAAACCATGGTGCAGTTAAGAGGGGTGTAATTGTCCAGACTTCTTTATCTTCTGCCTCCTCCATTTGTCCTTCTTCCTTTCTCTTCATAATGTCTCTCTTAGTTACACTTCATGCATCCATCGAATCTCTAAAATTTTTGCACTTTCAAAGATATATCACTCATTACAAATCAAATGGTGAATTTTATTGATTTTTTTTATGAATTTTCATGAATCAATTAGTCAAAAATTTACTGAAAGACCTCCAGTTTCAGCCCCCTTGTCCTTCTCCTCCATCGCACCTCCTCCACCCCCTTCCTCTCTAGGTTCTTTACAACTACAACAGAGGGGAGGAGCTCGTCGGATTGGGCAGGAGGGGCTGGATTGGGAGGAGGTGGTGATCGATGGAGGAGAGGGGCGGGATGGGGAGGAGTGGCGGAGGAGGAGGTCGGAAGAGGTGGGGGAAGGGGGAGGCGCGGGGACGACGGAGGCAAGGGGGAGAAGTTCGGGGTAGGGGGCGACCTGGGGGCGAAGGGGGAGGCAGGGTAGGGGAGGGGAAGGCGCAGGGGCGACGAGGGCAAGGGGATGACCTGAGGGCAGGGGGAGGAGGCAGGGAGGCACAGGGCAGTTTGAGCAAGGGGAAGGGAAGGCGCGTGGGCACGAGGGTGGTAGGGGCAAGGGAGAAGCTCGGGGCATGGGGGCCGACCTGGGGGCAGGAGGTGGATGCTGGTAGGGGTAACGCTCGAGCAGAGGGAGGCGCATGGGCAGTAGGGGGCGGAGAGACAGGAGGTGGCAAGAGGGTGGGGGAAGGAGCTCGAGGCAGAGGGCGCACAATGGTAAAGGAGCAGGAGACTAGGGAGGAAGAAGAGGAAGAGGACGGGGAAGGAGGAAGAAAGAATGATAAAATGACCTTTTCAACCTTTATTTTTAATTTAATTCTCATTATGTCCCGAAGTTAACGTTTGTTTGCATTGGGAATGAACGAACTAACCGGAGGGGCATAAGTGATATAAAGGGGAGAAGTTTGGGGGCACAATTGATATTCCCAAAGAGAGAGGGGCATAACTGAAATTGCAAGATCTCAGAGAGGCACAACCGATAAAAATCCAAACTTAAATAATGTATACACATACATATACACAGAGAGATTCATATACACCAATACATACACACGAAGGAATACTTGTGGAATGTCGCAAATCTAAACCAAGGCCATTATCGAAGAATTGTTCCTTAAAATGTATTATCTTCGGACTCAAAAAAAATCTTTTTACATATTTACTCCTTTGTAAGACGTGAAATAAATATTTTTTTCTTGAGACTTTTTCCGTATTACACCGTAACGCCTTGTAAATTATTCCACGACCCCTGTAATCTTAGTAACTCTTACAAGATAAGAATATAGGGACTGTAAGATAATTGCAAAGACTATACGGGTTCCGGTGCAACTGGACGAGATTTAAGGGGTCCAGATGCAAAAATCCATACTCGTATACGTATCTTCTTCTTATTATCTCCACAACCATCTCATTTGTCCTTTGGCAATAACCAAAGGCCAACAGCTTCTGCATATAAATTAGGAGATTCCCACTTTATCGGAGAGCACTCCTTCAGATCAAAGCCTAGAGAGAGAAAGCACAGTTAGTGAAAAGAGAGGCAACACAGAGAATACTAATTTTCCGGTATGTACTTAACAAACCCTCCCTCCCTCTCTCTCTCTCTCCCTCTCTCTCATTTTCCGTACCTTTAAAATTTTCACTGACTAATTTTCTGCAGTTAAATTTTTTCATCAAAACTTGATTTTGCAGTGAATAATAACACTACTGTTGTATATTTAAACATGGGAAATTTCCATCACAACAACCCATCCGTGGTCACAAGGAAAACACCAACCAATGCTCGCTTGCTTGCCTGGAACATCACTTGTCCGACGACGTTCGGTTTGATTTTTAAAACCTTGATTTTTTAGTCGTTGCGCCCGAATACCAACTGTCTGAGTTAAGCTCCTGGAAGAAGCTGAGACCATATATATGTATATTAATGCCAACTGGTATTTGTTATTCAAGATTTCTAGAAGAGCAAACATGTGTTCTATGCTGCAAAGAACTATGGGATTTTTAGACCATGAACCTTAAAATCTTATTCAATTACACCACACTGCTATGATATCATTCAAATATAGTCCGACATGAAATAATACCAAAGAGTTGAAGAGGGTCATAAGCGGTTGAGATTATTAACCAATAACTTGAGCTTAAGTATTTTGAATTCTATTGTTTTCGTTGATAATTTGACTTGGATCTATGTATGAGATGTCATAAATGAAATCAGAGCGAATTCCTCTGGAGAGGATTATTCGAGCATCGGAGTTACCGCCTTTACAAAAAAAGAGGAAAAGTCCATCTGAAGTGTCCAACTGAATCTATTATTAGAAATAATCAAAGAGTCATATCTTGAAGTGTGCAAGTGGATTATAAATGGACAGGAGGAAGCATTTTGGATGGTTGTCAACATGTCTAGATGAGCTCGACCTAATTAAACTGTCAGCGCTGGTTTTCCTCAATCACAGCTCAAGATTAGGTCCTAAACGTTACAACCATTATAAACACGGAGGTCATTGGTGTAAAAATCCCCATAAATATATGCACATTAGACGCCTCCCCCAACTGAAGACAAACATTTGATCAAGCATAACACAAAAACAAACCCCCAGAACTATTGCTTTCTTCAAGTTCTAGATTAAAATTGATGTTGACTGTGATACATAGATTGATGGTATTAGCTTTATTAACGTCGACTAATATTTGATGTCCACATCAACACTAGAGTTCATGTTATGTTGATATACCTTAAATCCCGATCTGTCGGTCCGTCTGATGTTTGTCAGCCCGATGCAGTTGTGCTTCATCTATGCAACCTGCAAATTTTGACCGACATCGAGTTTATTCGAAGTTTATGCATCCATTTACCTCTATCCTTCCATCTCTTTTCTCCATATAAAGTAGAAGAATCGCTCCTCATCCAAGGACGTAGTCTGGCTAAGAATGAACCTTTCAGATCCTTGTATCTCTTCAATTTTAAATTTTTCTCATGGGGCTAGCTACCTGCAACAGCCGAGTAGGATTATCGTTATGTCGGCCAATACCATTCCACACTAGATATTAATTGCGATGAACAATTGCGACACAAATCCTATCTCCAAACACCATCCAGATTCCAGGAAGCTCCTCCGATATACATCAGGATGATATGTACAAAATATCAAGTAGATGATTATTAAGTGTGTACCCTTTGCGATGCTGAACGGGCAGCATTCAATATTTGAATATGCCAGAGGTATCATACGACGAGCTCCTGACATCCTGGCCCTAGAATATGGCATCTTGATCTATTTAGAAAAGAAAAAAAATAAACTAATAGCCAAGAAATTAAGTATATAACTCCAAATACGAACAAATTATGCAAATAAAAGAATTGTAGCATCTGCTCTGCACATCTAAACACGCTTATCACATTCTTGATCTAAAAAAAAGTAATACAAAAATTAGGTTGTATCTCGAAAAACCTACAAATTATGCAGATAACTGCATTAAAAACTGGTGTGCTTTCGCAACAACGAAATAGGACATCTTCTCTACGTAACATGATATTACTTGCACAACCTGACACAAGGTTGAATGTTGTTTGTATAAAACATATTCATAGATGTCATTGGCAACAAATTTTTGTACTTGATATCGCTAAAACAGCAACAGTTACAAATTCTACGATGAAATGCAACAAATAACCATGCCTACACGAAGCATTCCAATATATTGCTCTTTTCAACTTCCCAAAGATAACTCTGCGGCATAAACTATTAACTGTTATTATGTAATGAATTTTGTGCAGTCCGTTTCATTGTAATGTATATGATATTAAGTACATCACGTCAGTCATACATAAAAAATACAGCACTTATCTCGATGTCGTAGAAGGAAGGATCAGCATCATCTGCGTCACAAAGATGTCAAATTGGCATCTAAAAAACAAATCACCGTCATGTTCCCTTGGAACTATCTGTCGAAAGCAAAGCAAGGAAGATATTTTCTAATATCTACTTGAATCTCTGATTGATGTCAGATGCTATATTTTATATGACTGGACCAGAAGAAACACCATGTTCGTGGAAAGAGCATCTTCCTTTGGTTACAGAATAATCGGACCATTAACAATCCCAAAGGGTGGACCCAAACGAAGCATTCTTCCCTACTATGATGATGACAAATGGATCGTCGATAATCAAAACCATCCAAACTCTATCTGGCCAAGTATCTGCAATAGCCAGAAATATGGATCTGATTCCTCTATCTTGATGTGTCCAGTTCATCTTACTCGTTCTAATTCTCGTCCATGTGATTGGAATAAATATCAAATTCATAACACTTGTCATAACCTATGTCATCTTAGTGATAGTAGTATAATAATGCTGGAGGCCAGGCCAACGCAAATGTAACTATTGACCAAGTAATCTAATTTAGGTCATTCACAGAATCAAACTAAATCTGTCTTACAAGCCGTAACAATGACAATTATTGGAATAAAAACTTTGAGAAAGCAATATATGTCCATATCAGATATCGTTGGCAGTTCTCAAATGTGGGGAGCCAGAGAATACCACGGGCGCAGCGATGTATCAAGTATACAATGGTGGTTTCACAGGAGGTGTATGTGTGTTGAAATCAATACATACTCAAGTCTAATCAGTTAAATAAAGAAAGTAATTATCATAATAACGAAGAACTACAGCAGATATGAAAATATAATGCACGGAATCACAAAACTAGAATGAACTATAAATTTATGAGGGATCCTACTCCAGGGATTCGAGATGAAACCACAAGAGAAAAGATGTTAAGAGTGATATGTTGCATTAACTTTCTTAACATCGTCCATGACAAAATATCCGCTACTTCGTGCTTATGGACATCCTTGCATTTTTGTTGCCACAGACAAAATTAAGATGGAGTGATGAACGGTCACAACCATTACAAAGAAAAATATGTTGTAGCGATAAATTTTCGAATCAAAATTTGTAGTTGTAGCAATGGAACTTTGGCTTGTAACAATTTAATGTCATAATAAATCTATTGCCAGAGTAGGGTGACCAAAGAATTGACAGCAATGCGATCGATGCCAAAAAAATTGCCACGATTAATACATCTCTGCTGATGTATGGTGCAGGTGTATTGCGCCAAGAGCATGGTGAATCAGCCCGTTCATGCCGATGGAAGAGTGAATCGTCAGACTGATAGGGATAAGGAGAATGCCGGGGTGAAAGAACATGGGATCAGATTAGGTTTTAGGATCGTGGGTTATGCGCATATTAAAGGCACCTCCGCAAGTTTGACTTATAACTTGCCTTCTTTTTTTTGGAAGAACTAGCTTGCCTTCTTCTCATCACAAATTGCTTGTACACCTACATATTAAAGTTGCAGTTTTGTTAACTAAAATCCCATAGCTAAAACATTTTTAACAATCTGGCGATCGAAAGTTCGTTGCAAAAAAAAAATTCCATAGCCAAGTTTTTTACAACGGCGGATTAAAAAAGTAAATATTTAACACCGAAATATATTTTCAAAAATATATATAAAGCAAATGTAATACTGATGCATATGTGAAAGTAATAAAAGATAAATTTGCAACAAAAAGTAGTTATTCTTATATATTTAACATCCAATCATGTAGCAATTGCATCTGAAATTTACATCACAATAAAATCAGTCATTGTTGCGAGGAAAACTTAATTAAGCACCGATGCTATAGGATATAAACTGCGTGCATGGATCATCACCAGCCCTACCAATAAACTGATTTTTTAAACTTTGATCTGATCATTACACCCCAAATATTCCATAAACCAACTGTCCAAGTTAAGGCCCTGAAAACTAAGACCATATATATTAATGCCAGTTGGTACATGTAATTTATACCAACATAGGTACAACAAGATTTCTAGAAGAGCAAACATAGATATCATCCTTTGTCTCGTGATGATGCATATAACTATTATGTGATTTTTAGACCATCACCTTTAAAATCTTGTCCAAGTGCATCACACCCCCTGTAATCTATGTAATTTACACCACGACCCTTGTAAATTATTATACAGCCCCAGTAGTTTTACTAACTCTTACACTACAATCCTTGTACAGAGGCATGTGTTGCAATTATAAATATTTTAGGGGTCGGTGTAAAAATCCATAAGCATAGTACTCAAGTAACCCCGAAGCATGTTACTTTCTTTTGGTTTTACATACCAAATTGTCATTGACAGTGTCAACTATGTGAAAAATGGGGCATTTATTTAATTTGGATGATGTCAGAACTGCAGGGTTCAGTTGTGCTCATTTTATGTTCAATCATGATGCATGTGTCATTGCTTTGTTGGCATACCTTGAATCCTGGCCGTGTCCGTTGGTCCAATACTGCCAAGCTCCGTGTCTGTTCATCTGTTAATTCGAAGCAGCTGTCATTTCTGCAACCTCATACTTTGACAGACATCGAGTTTACTTCAGAGTTATATATCCGGTTAGGGATGAACCTTTACATCCGTGTATGCCTGCTTTTTTTAATTTCATCTACCTGTAAGAGCCAAGTAGGACAAGTGTTACATTGACCATGCCATGGCACACTAGTTATTAATTGCAATGTATAATCAGTTAAGTAAATCTGACAACATCCAGATTCCAGGAAACTCCTGCCAGATACACAAAGAATGTATACACAAAGTAACGATAAGAAGAATAGAATCTAAATAAGTGCATACCTTTTCCGACGCTAAATTCAATACTAAAATATGCCAGAGATTGGCATATGGCGAGCTCCTAAGTCCTGACATCCTGACCCTAGAATGTGGCATCTTGATCGAAGGAAAAACAAGAATTAAGTATATAACCAACAAATTAAGCAAGAATAACTGCATTGAAAAAACCAATGTACTTTCGCAACAACAAAATGGATCTACAGAGAGAATATATATACACAGAATATTATCTGTATAATTCATTTTTGAGAAACAGTGGGATGCGCCACCTTTAGAGAACCATCCAAAAACTATATTAATAATAAATTAAATAATTACACCTGCCAGGATTCTAAGAGGGCTCTGGCATGACCAAGTACATTTTCGGAATAGAATCTCGAACCCTCAAAGATCACACTATTTCTGCCCAATCAGTTGCACCTAAGACATTTAGACATTCTGATGATTTTTTCGCATTTGTTATTGCTAAAATAGCAAGTTAGCAACAAATGCTACAAATTCTAAGAAAAAAGGGCAACAGGCAACCGTTTCTACATGAAGCATTGCTAGCAGTACAATAAAGCATGGTATTAATTATTACATAAAAATAGTGGAGTATACAGTCACGGTCTCGAAGATATCGTATATGCACCAATTTCATTGTAGATTTGCAGATTAGCTAGCAAGACAGGAAGAATATACATCATATTAAGTACATCATGTCAGTTACAGTCATAAAAAAAATATAGCGTTTTATCTTAAAGCTTTTTCAGCAAGGAGTGGCATCGCTCACATCATGAAAATACCAAATTGGCATCTAAAATACCTTCACCAAGAACCCCTGGAACTATCTCTAGATGCAAAGCAAGGACGGTATATTTTATACAAATTTGAATCGCTGCTTGATGTCAGATGATATATTTTATATAAGACCGAACCAGAAGAAACGTCGTGTTCACGGAAAGAGCATCTTCCTTTAATTTCAGAATAATTGCACCATTAACAATCCCAAATGCTGAACCCAACTGAAGAATTTTTCTGACTATCAAGCATTTCACCTCTATTTTGACGACAAATGGATCGAGAATAATCAATTCATCTAAACTCTATCAGGCCAAATATCTGCAACAGCTAGAAATGTGGATCTGATTCCTCCAATTTAACCCCATCTTTTCTACCAGCTCTGAAAGAGCTAATATTACTCATTCTAATTCCCATCCATGTGATTGGAATAATGGTAAAATGCGGCTGCCCATGGGGGAGCTAACTTGGCTTCCCCCACTCCCATTTTCCCCATTTTTTTATTTTTTATTTTTTGAAAAATGAATGCATGGAAATTCATCATTATATCCCTGTATTATGTCCTTCAAGTTTCATGAGAAACATGGACTTTTACGGCCTCCATCTAGACAGTCATTTTTTAACGGTCACAAAATTGTTGAAATCGACCCCGTCTGGATGGAGGTCGTATTTCTCACGAAACTTGAATGACATAATATAGGGATATAGTGATGAATTTCCACGGATTTATTTTTCAAAAAAAAGGAAAAAAAGGAAAATGGGATGGGGGATCCAAGTTAGCTCCCCTAGGGGCAGCCCTGTTTTACCCTTGGAATAAATATCAGTTTACTAACATGTGTCAGGACTTATGTCACCTAAGTGACATTATAATAAATATCTTGGAACGCCAGCATATTACAAATGTGTCTATTGACCAAATAAACTAATTTAGGTCATTGAAAAGGGAAATAATAAAAGCCTTAAAAAGGAAATTAATATTAGATACTGGTAATTGTGAAATGTGGTCTATTGACCAAATAATCAAATACAGAATCAAACTAAATCTTTCTTACAAGCCATAACAATGACATTTATTATGATAAAAGCTTTGCAAAGGAAATAAAATATCCATATGAGATAATGCGGTTATTCTCAAATGTGGAAGCCAGGGATGATACTGTGGGTGTGGCGACATAATCAAGGATAAGACAGTGGTTTAGTGGGAGGGGTGTGTGTGTTGATATCAAAAATATACTAGGACTAAGCACTTAAATAAAGACTAGTAATTATCCTACGGAAGGAGATGAGCATAATAACCATAGCTATAGTACAAATAGAAAATGTACTTGTAGATCAAAGAACAAGAATAAAACACAACTTTATGCGGGATCCTGTTCCACAAAAGCGAGATGAAACCACTGAAGAAAAGTCACTAACGGTTGGGTAAGATGTCGGGCTCTTTATATAGCCCTACCAACAAGACCAAGTCCCAACTATAGCCAATATGGGACTATCTACAAATCCCACGCATGGGCCTAATTTCTTGGTTCTCTCAACACATACAATTTCACAAGACAATTTTGATTCTCAAAAGACCAAAACTAGGCCATATATCCATTAAGAAGGGTCGACCCGGATCATTGTCTCAAACCACAGTTATCACCGACCACACCTAAGCTTAGATCTCCATAAACCAAATGTAATCTCCTTCCAGCATTTCCTTGATCTTCCCGGACTCCTCATGCCGATCCACCAACAAAGTTCTTAAGCCTTAGAAACCATATATCCATTGGTCTTCTTTATGTATGCCCAAACCATCCTAACATTGTTTTTTCTCACTGTACGTTCAGTTTCACGCAAACTTCTTTAATGATTATCTTAAAATGTCATTTACTTCTCTGATGCACAGGTCTGTCAGATATTACTTTTTACCATTTCTCTATTCTCATGGTAAAACAAACAATAGGCCTTCTTAGAAGATTAACCCTCACTTGCAGTGGAAAGATCGAAATCACTGCATCAGTTCAAATCCAATGAGTGCCTTCTTTCCACCATGGAGGAGATTTATTGCCATTAAGGTACTCCATGCCTTCATAGAACCCAGGCATATCCATGGATACTTGAGGACAACCTGCATATTCTCTCAATTTTCGCTTCGCAGATTATTGGTCGTAAAAAGAGAGATCTACGAATCTGCAGAATTCAGCAAGGACGACAGCTTGTATATTAATCATCTGAAGATAGTATTCTGTAATAGATTAAGGATAGCAAACTACCATGGAAACTTTAAAACATCAATGCCAGATCCAAACAAATTCAGAAAGAGAGAAATTATAATCTGGGTCCATATGCAAATCTAAAGCCCAGCTGGACTCATGGAAGTGTACGGTTCTATAGATAGTCAAATTTATAGATCTATAGCCCATTTAAAAATCACCGTGAATTATGTTGTCTGTTTGCTTTTTATTTGGTGTGTTTTTTAGAAGAATTGATAATTGGTATGCTTCTCAAAATTTTTTGGTAAAATCCCATCCACATGCACGGCATGACAATACTTGCTTCATGACCAGGGATTGAGAACGCATGCTTGGCTGGTGAGGATAAGGTAAAAGAATAGCTCAAAAGCGGACATCGGAAATAGCCAACACGCATCATCAAAACATCGCAACTCGCTAGTTATTAAAACACGAGTGTATAACAGTAAGTAGCACAACCATATATATAAACTCCACCAGAAAACCAAAAAACTAATGCCAGACGTGTCGCATACTCGACATCAGCAAGAAAATTAAAGGCTTAGCATACCCATTCAGACATTGAATAGGCTGCGCAGCTGAGCAATGTCATAAACAAGCTCTCAACATCCTGGCTCAGAATACACATTCAATTGTGTCAATTGAAGCATGCATATAGTATTAAGACCTACCGTATATTTTGTCATGGCCGGATATATTTGCCTGTTTCCGAACTGTATTCAAAAACCTGAAACCTTTTCAGCAACTCGGCATAGATTATAGTATAAGCTTCCTTTAGTTGCTTGCAGAAGAAACAACTAATGTAAATGACCAACTTCGCTGATATTGAATCCATCTCGTATCAGGATGAAGAAAATACAAAATCCCATGAACTGGAGGGAGCATCTCACTGATCTGTAGAACGGATCGAGAGGACCTGATCCGTATGACGTCATGATCAAGTTGTGGCAATTACAGGAGCCCCAGAACCCTCTGCGAGTTTCAGGGGAGATGGGGTTCGAAACGGTTAACACACCTCTGTAAACTTCCCAAACAGAGGAGAAAGTACCCATCGACTGATCAATCCAAAGCTCCGCATTCTCTCTCTTCTTAATGTTTAGTCTCAAATCACGTCTACCTATTAATTAAGCATTTTTCTGGAACATACAATCTTTTTAACTTTTGACTAAAGACGACATAAATACAATTGTGCATAACTAAAGACATCGTAATTGGGTTTTAAGGGTACTAGACATTCCTCCAACTCTAATTTGACCAAGTTTCTCAAAGGACTATAATTACAGATCCAATCCCTCATGTAGCAAGTTCAGCAATCCAAGATCATAACAAGTACCTCAATGGAGGAGCATTACATATGTAACCCATGCTACTCATATGGACAATCACATTAATAAGAGCAAATGGCAAGAAAAAGACTGAGAAGATTTAAACTTGCCATGTATGTGATGGAGCTGTACATTGTGAGGGCACTTCGATCAGTGACGAAGAGAATAGTAAAGAGAAGGTGCAAGCATTCAACCACAACTGCAAAAAGATTCCGATAAAGTTCCACAGAGGAGGTTTAAGTCATTAGAGGAGCTTGGCTTTCAAATACACTTAGTTACAAGCTCTCAAGAACCTCACAATCTACAATGGAGCAATACAGCTACGGTTGTATAGAATGGTGTGATATTGTCCAAGGGCAAAAAGAATAGCCAATGTCTATCTTATACACACACAAAATAGGAAGCTACAATATATGGACAAAAAGAGTCGTGAATTATCGATGTGGTGAAAGAAAGGATGGTAGGGGTTGTGATGGGAGGGGGGCTCTCAATGCGATGGGAGGGTGCTCTCAACGCCAGAGGTAGCGGTTGTGATGGGAGTTAAAGGGAGTGATCAATGACTGGAGGAGGGCTACCGAAATACGTGAGGAGAGGCAAGAGACAGCCACAGATCATGAGGGAGAGGACGAGGTGGGGTGGTCGCTCGTTTCGCATCGGAAATGCGACCAAAGTTGTTATCGGTGTGGTGCTTTTGGTCACCGGTTGGGCTTGTGCATTTTTCCATCGCATTGTTTCAACCGCAATCGGAGCGGTCATCGAAGAGTGGCGTGCTCTCTCCTTTTACAAGCAGATCGAGGAAGAAAACAAGCCAAGTCTACGTGCGCAGATCTCCCTGTAATGCGCTTACCATCGAGATCTTATGCATCCGTCATTCGAGGTGGTGTTCTTGAGAGACACAGATAAGAAAGTCCATTGTTATTAGTTATTGTGAGGAAGGTGATATGGATATCCACATCGTTGAAAGCTTAGTGCAAGATTTACTGGAGATTCTTTCAAGGGAGATGTAGTAAAATTAAACTCCGTTCAGTTTTGTACAAGGGAGTTGTCGATGGAAGAATTCTGAGATTCTTTTGGGACTTAACCGTGGCTCGAAAATCTTGTGGAGGCCAACAAGATTCATGGATGGTGAAGCTCTGACCAACAATCCCTAAGTGGTTCGAGTGATGGGCATTCCCTTTCTCTCGAGAATTGTACATGCCCTGAAGCATGCATTGAGGGAAGTTGGAGTCGTTACAAAGGGCCTTGTTGATGGACGGTCACCGGGGTCTGACCCGAGGGCCACTCACCTTGTGATAGAGAGCATGTGCTCCTCCCCTTTGGAATCGGTATGCAACTTGAATGTGGGAAGGGAAACTTTCAGACTCATGGTGAGTCTTCTTCCTACGCCATCGTCGCTGGTGCCAAAGAATATGGAGGTGGAAAGCTCGTCTTTGACGGTTCAATTTTTTTGACAAGTGAGAAACTGAAGGTCCGAGAATCTCGAATCCAGATTTCTTAGATGAGCCAAAATTGAAAACTTTTCAAAATAATGAAGAGATTTCAGAGTACAACTTGGGATATGCCCCCTTTTTTGGAAATCATCAAGATTGGTCCCAAGGAGGAAGGTATGGTGGTGACCTCTACTTTCCTTCTTGATTTAGGGTATCGCCAGCTGCTTCTTGTTGGAAGCTCATTTGATGGCATTGTCTTTAGTCGATTAGAGTTAAACCCGACATGTCAAGCAACTCTTCTGGAGGACCCGATTATGAAGACTATTGTGCAGTAGGGTATTTCAGACCCCTATGGTACTCAGATCTGTAATCACTTGAAGCACCACCGGTCGTTCCTTCTGGGTTGGAGATGACTCGACTTGAGCAAAGGTGATCCATTTTCTAACATTGATCACTTGTTACAACCCTCGAGCTTCAAACCAAAATGGCATGAGTGGTCTGGGTCAACAGGAAAGGAAGGAGGTCCCTCGTCCAGCGTGCCTCCACTACTACTCGGGGATCACCAACGTGCTATTTTGGTGATTCCGAACAGTCCCTTCAGGCGAAGTCTGACCAGCACTTATTGATCAGTGGGAGGACAAATCTAGACTGGGCAGTTAGAACCCTTGAATGGTCGATGGTGCAGCAACTCCTGAGAGGTGGGGACCTTCTCTTGCCTTTTTCTTCTTGCCCTTTAACTTGAAATCCTGTGAAGAGAGAAGGGGGGGAAGATATAGAAGTATGTTAGAGCAAAATACTCTGTTGTATTATTCCATAGAGCCCTAGGGTCTCTTATATAGAGAGAAAACCCTTGGGTAAATTACATAGATGTACAGGAGATAAATAAGAAATACGTAACGGTACATCATGTCATAACGTAAACCTCTACACTCCCCCTCAAGATGGAGCATAGATATCGATCATGCTCAGCTTGGAAGAACATATCTGGAAAGGTCCTCTGAGCAATGGCTAGGTAAATATATCAGCAGTCTGGTCCTCTGAATTGACATGTGAAGTGGAAATCAAGCCCTTCCGGATCATGTCTCTAGTGTAGTGACAATCTACCTCGATATGCTTCGTTCTTTCGTGAAATGCTGGATTATTGGTAATGAACAACGCTGCTTGGTTGTCACACTAAAGCTGCATGGGTAAAGAGACATTTACATTCAAATCTTCCAAGACTGCTCGACCCACATCATTTCTGTGTTTGCTTGCGCCATGGCTTTATATTCAGATTCAGCACTAGATCTTGCCACAACAGTTTGTTTCTTGCTTTTCCAGGAAACCAGAGAGCTTCCTATAAAGATAGCAAACCCTGAAGTAGACTTACGATCCTTTGGGCACCCTGCATAGTCTGCGTTTGCACAAGCAGAAATGGACAAATCCATGTTCTTTCTAAATAGCAAACATGAGCCTGGAGAATACTTTAGGTATCTCAGTATCATGTACAGGGCTTCCATATGGACTTGCCTAGGCTGCTCCATAAATTGACTCACCCGGTTTACTGCAAAAGCAATATCGGGTCGAGTTATGGTGATGTACAGAAGCTTACCCACCATCTCTATGTATCTTCTTTTGTGCACCTCTTCAGTATCATAGTCATACAGTTTCATGCTTGGGTCCATAGGAGTGCTCGATGGTCTGCATCCACCCATTCCTGTTTCAACAAGCAAGTCTGTAACATATTTCCTTTGGGTCATCACCATACCTTGTGCATTTCTCGCAAATTCTATCCCTCAGAAAATATCGTATGGTACCTAGATCCTTCGTAACAAACTGACTGCCCAAGAGTGCTTTAGTCATCTCGACTCCCTGAGCATCATCTCCTGTAACCAGAATATCATCAACATATACCATGACAACATTGTACCTCTGGGAGTCTTTTGAATAAATAACGAATGGTCCGCATTTGATCTTTTGAACCCCTGTCGTTCAATCAGCTGAGAGAGCTTCTGGAACCATGCCCTTGGACTCTGTTTAAGGCCATAAATTGCCTTATGAAGTCTACAGACTCTACACACCATGTGGGTCTCCCCCTCAGCAGTAAAACCTGGTGGTTGCTGCATGTAGACTTCCTCCTGTAGATCTCCATACAAGAATGCATTTTTGATATCAAGTTGAAAAATGGGGTCAGTCACGTACCACAGCAACGGATAGAAGGATGCGACGCGTCGAGTGTCGAGCCACTGGTGAAAATGTATCCAAATAGTCGACACCATAGGTTTGGGTGAAGCCCCGTGCAACAAGTCTTGCCTTGTACCGATCAAGACGGCCATCTGCATGATATTTAACTGTGAACACCTATTTGCAACTAACCACAGATGCACCAGATGGAATAGGAACCAGGGTCCAAGTCCCCTCTAGACTGTAAAGCACGCATCTCTTCCTCCATAGCTAACCTCCAGCAATCAATCTTCATGGCGTCCTGATAGGTCTGTGGTATCTCTACTGAAGACACAGCTGCAGCAAATCTCTGGAAATCACCAGTAAGACGATGAAAAGACACATGAGATGCAAGAGGATAGGTCATACATTTCCTCTTCTGCTTCCTAAGTGCAATAGGAATATCATGATCATTGGCCACTGTACTGACTGGCGGATCCACCTCCTGTAACAAAGATTCCTGCACCGGTACATTATCTAACCCATATTTAGTAACAACATCGGAGCATACCTGAGGCGTGATGGATGGTTGGCGTGTTTCTTGAGCAGGCCCCGATCGTCGTGTGTAGAACTTAGGGAATGGTGGAATGGGGTGGTATAGAGGTGGTAGTGGTGGTGGCGGTGGTGGTGATGGCTAAGTGGACTCAGTTTGACCTAGACTTGGAGGTAGAGGAACATAGAAATGATCATCCGGAGATGTGGAAGAAACCAATCTGCCATCTGCTGGGGAGAAGTACATAACGGCTCAAAAAATATAACGTCTGCACTAACATAGTACTTGTCGTTAAGAGATCATAACAGCGATAGCCCTTCTATGTCCGAGAGTAACCAACAAAAACACACTTAACAGCTCTAGGAGAGAGCTTGTCAAGTCCTGGAGACAAGCGATGAACAAAGGCAATTGTACCAAAGACACGAGGAGTAAGTGAAAACAAGTCCTTATCAGGAAAGAGAACAGAGATTGGAGACTTCTCCCCAAGAACTGAAGAAGGCATACGGTTGACCAGATAGCATGCTGTAAGTATAACATCTCCCCAAAAAGCTAATGGCGCACAACTCGGAATAAGTAATGTTCGAGCAACATCAAGAAAGTGACAATGTTCCTTTCCACAACACCATTCTGTTGCGATGTGTAAGCACAGGAAGTTTGGTGAATAATGCCTTTAGAGGAAAGAAACTGAGAAAGAGAACGAGTGCAAAATTCCAATGCATTATCATGCGCACATATTTAACATTAGAAGAGAAAACATTCTGCACTTCGTTGATAAGATTTTTGATAATACTTCCTGCTTCAGATTTATTCTTTAGAAGAAAAAGTCCAAGATACACAAGAAAAATCATCAACCACGACTTGATAAAACCTGTGTCCCTGATGATCAGGTACACGAGTAGGACCCCAAATGTCTATATGAAACAACTCAAATGGAGAGCTACTGCTCCGACTCTGACGACTAGGGAAGCTAGAACGATGATGCTTCCCTAACTGACAAGCTTCACAGCGAAATGACGAATTCGGAGAAATCTGAGGCAGAAGGTGACGCATTTTCTGGAGCGGAAGGTGACCAAATCGAAGATGCCATGTATACGGGGAAACAGATCCCCGTGAATGAAGAGAGACGTCAGCATAGAAATTCTGGACCAGACGATATAGGTCATTGTGCTCAGAACCACAACCAATCACCCTGCCCGTTAGTATGTCCTGAAAAATGAGAGATGATGGGTCAAATATAGCACGACAGTGCAAGTCTTTTGTAATCTGTCTAATTGATAATAAATTCACGGAAAACTCAGGTGCATGTAGAACATTCTGTAAGTGCATGGAGGGTGATAAGGAGATCTCCCCCTGTCCCATAATAGGATAATGAGTGCCGTCAGCTATGATAACAGAGCGACCTGAAGAAATATCCCTGTAGGATTCAAGTTTATCTCTGTCACGGCAAAGATGATGGGTGGCTCCAAAGTCGACAATCCAACCAGATAGATTGATGCAGAAGGAAAATCGGCGTCGGCAAAATAATAATTTTATTTATTATGGTGGATATTTGGTAGAAGAAAGAGAGGGGTTGAGAAGAAGAACTCGTCGGGAATACGAGAGGTTGAAGGAGGAGAATCGCGGAGATCGCGTGGAGGGAGAGGGAGAGGAGAAAGGAGAGAGATAAATCTCAATTTTTCATTAATCCTTGACTGAATAAAAACAAAGGACCCTTATCCCTTTATATAGGAGGGATGAGATTACAAAAATAGTAAATTAATTTAAATTGACAACCGACTTGCCTAAACTGACTCTAACTAATTAACCGGCCAAATTTAAATTCAAATCTACGAATAAATGTTGGAGATCACAGGCGATCTCAATTATTTAATTAAAATTGCGACGACCTAAAAAACGTAAATAAAATTAACTACCATAATTTAAATAAATAGGGGACCCTATATTTTTGGGTCCACGCTGCATCAACTCTCCTCCGCTTTTAAAAATTCGTCTCCCGACGAATGCTGAATCTGCAGGCTTGGAGGTCGATCCGGCGTGCTCAGTCATTGTCTGAAGATAAGTACAGAGCGAACGACGGAGTCCATACCGGGCGTAGATGCCGCAGTCGTTGTGGTCGAAGAACATGTGCGGCGCGAACGGCGACATCTTCTTGATTGTGGTTTCTTCCTTGTGGTGACCGAAGAATTGATGGGGCATGAACAACATGGCCTTCGGGGCATCCATAGCGAAGTAATAACACAAGGAGAGAAGGGGAGGAGATGTGTCTAAGGAATGAAGCCATGGGGTCCTTATATAGGGAAAGCCCAAGGCCCTAGTCCTATTTGGATAAGGAGGATCCCCAGATTTCTGATTTGTAGCCCTTTTTTTTAAATATTTCGGCCGCCAGGGGTGTGGGTGCAAAGTTCGCACCCCTCATTCTTCTTCACTTTCCTATTCCTTTTGGCTCTTATGCAAATAAGTGGTTCATAGGGTTTTATCTTGCAAATTTTCCCATTCACTTTCCAATCCCACATTCTGTGGGATTCACGATGCGCAACCTTTGGAGTTCCCGTTAGGGCACGCTCGCGTTCCTCGCGTATATGACGCAGCCTGAGGCGGCGGGGGTTGGCCGGGGTTTCGCACGGGAGGCGCGGCACCGTGGGGCGGCGGGGGTCGACCGGGGCTTCGCGCGGGAGGTGTTTGCACTGGGGTGGCGGGGGTCAACCGGGGATTCGGGAGGGAGATGCGCGGGTGGGGGGGGGGGGGGAAGAAAGGGGATAACGAGGGTTTGTTGTGGGGTTTTTGGAAGCAGTGGCAGGGGCCGTAGGGGGAAGGGGTGGCGGGGAAGAGGGAGATGCTGGGTGCGGGAGTGTAGCGGGAGGGGGGCGTTGGCAGCGAGGTTTGGCTGGGGAAGGGGATGACGACTGTGAGGGTTAGACAAGGTAGCGGAGATGGGGAGGGTATGGGAGTTACCTCGGGTGGCGGGATTGTGCCGGGACAATCGAAGGGACCAACGAGACCGATTCCGGTGGCGAAATCGGTTCTGAAAGGTGCTGGACATCGGCCAGATTCTCATTCGCAGCAACGTTTTCTTCATCAAACTTCGCGGCAGCGGCTTCGACGGGTGGAGGCTTTGTTTGGGCGTCGCGGAAGGCCTCAAAGTTAGCCATTAGATCTCGAAACATGGATTGGAAGTTGGTTTGCAAATCTCGTATCAGGTGCTCCGTCTTCTTGTAGCAGGCGTCAATGGTGGCGATGGTTCGTCGTGTTCGTTCGGATGAACGATGGTGTGTCGGCGCACATGTCGATACGGATCGTCAGATCGTGAGGACGATCTGTAGGCCATCATGCTCTGATACCAAATGATGCAGAAGGAAAAATCGATGTCGGCAAAATAATAATTTTATTTATTATGGTGGATATTTGATAGAAGAAGAGAGGGTTGAGAAGAACTCGTCGGGAATACGAGAGGTTGAAGGAGGAGAATTGCGGAGATCGCGTGGAGGGAGAGGGAGAGGAGAAAGGAGAGAGATAAATCTCAATTTTTCATTAATTCTTGACTGAATAAAAACAAAGGACCCTCATCCCTTTATATAGGAGGGATGAGATTACAAAAATAGTAAATTAATTTAAATTGACAACTGACTTGCCTAAACTGACTCTAACTAATTAACCGACCAAATTTAAATTCAAATCTACGAATAAATGTTGGAGATCACAGGCGATCTCAATTATTTAATTAAAATTACGACGACCTAGAAAACGTAAATAAAATTAACTACCATAATTTAAATAAATAGGTGGCCCTATATTTCGGGTCCACGCTGCATCATAGATCATGGCAAGGACGAAAGGAAGAAGTACTACCTGAGGTACTGGTAGCAGCAGAGGTACTGGCCGATGCAGAAGCTGCAATATCAGAGGTAGTGGCAGCATTCGACGATGACTGCGGCATAATGTCACGAAGCCGCGCCACAAGCTCCTCGAACCTGTGATCTGGAGAAGATGCTGCAGGAGACTGGACATGTTCGGCTACCCGTGCCGAAGCTGGAAACCCATGCTTGGTGTTATAAAATATGAAGAATGCGGAAGCGGAATGATAAAGAGTATAAGAACAAGAAAGATCAACATGGGAACACCATGATTTTACGTGGAACCCTACTCCCGTGAGGAGCGGGATGAAACCACGGGAGAAGCCCTCAAAGGGGCATGCTATGCATTGCACTTTCTCAATGAGTACAGGAGGTCTGGGGCTCCTTATATAGCCTTCCCAGAGCCTTCAAGTCCCACCATTGGACGGTATGGGACTAAACACAGGATGGGGTAAATGGATCTTCTCCAGGATCCATTTACCCTGCTACAACTCAATAGGTGCACTACCAAATACTCCAACACTCCCCTCAAGCTGGAGCATGCAATGCTCAGCTTGGACAAACAAACAGAAAGAAACTCAACTCACGCTACAGGGACACTACGGACAATATCAACCCAACGCGCACATGCTGCAGTCGAGGACGTTGCTTCTCATGCCGTGCAGGTGAGGAGGACGAACGGGCTGGAGTGTGAGTCAACTGAAGACTCGGAAACTGACCATCGAGTCTGAAACTGCACCTGAAGTCTCCTCGTCGGAGAACTGGGTCTCTCCCATCTGGCTCAGAGAATGGTGCACTGCTCTGGTGTACCTATGATACCACATGAAAACCCTTGCCCTCAAGGGAATGGTCCTCTGCTCTGGAGTCCCTATGGCTCACATGAAAACAATGGCCGAACAACAACAAGAATGATGGGGACCTCGGACTGATGATGGCAACTTATGCTCATCTGAAAAATGACCGCACACTCGTGCGTGTCTGAAACTAGACTCGGAAGACAATCATCGAGTCTGAAACCGAACTGTAGAGTCTGAACAACGTGCACTAGCCTGGAATATGAAGATCTGACATCTGGAGCATCTGAATAGACCTGTGACTCTACATATACTCCCCCTTTCTCCCATACTTATCGGAACATGAACATCGACAAAGTTGGGAGAAGACAAGATAAATAGGGGGTAAACAACAAGAACATGAAACTCGCGGCTTTGTCAATTTTTTTTAATAGCCGCCATGATGCTTTTTTTAACATAAGTCGTTCAACCTCTTTTTTTTATATGGCTTTTCTATTTTTTATTTTTTTTATTTTTTTTTGCAAAATATTTGCGTACGGCTTTTTTTAGATGTACGCGCCTCCTTTTTTCTTTTTTTCTTTTGCAATCACTCTCGGCCCAAGGGGCCCACAAACATAACCCTCTCCTCTTCTTTTCTCAGACCTCGGTGGTGGGCCTTTACAAAAATTTCTCTCTCTTTTTTAATAAAAAAGGGCCCGCTACCCTAGGGTTTCTTCATAATCATGCCGCCCCCTGCGAGATGCGCCGCAAGGGACTCGAAGGGGGGCTCGCCAAGGTCGATGGGCGGCTGGGCTCGGGGCCTGGGACTTGGTAGTGGCTTGCGCATAGCGCCATGGAGGGAGAAGGTCGGCGCGCAGGCGATGGAGCCACACAACTTTGTAGCTTGCGCACTAGGAGCCACGGGCGGAGGAGGCGCCGCTTCTGGCCGATCTGGAGCACGCGAGGCGCGCACGATGAGATTGACAATGGGCCATCGCGCGAGGGAGGAGCCGCCTGTGGGCTGTGTGATGCGGCCTGGAGATGCCCTAGCACGAGCAGATCCAGCCTGGATTGGGTGCGCACCGCCTTTGCTGGAGTTTCTGGGGTACGACGCCTGGAGTGTGAGGCGCCTGGAGGTGTTGTGCACGTAGAGATCTGACCTGAGAGATGTGGAGCTATTCCTGGAAGGCATGCTCGTGGCCTGGAGATGTCTAGCACGCCAGGAGCCTGGGGCTTGGACCTTGCGAGTGGCGCCGCCTTATGAGGCAGGAGGCCATCAACAAACAGGATGGTGCCCTATCGTGGCCCTTTGTGGCTTGGATCTTGCCGCTATGAAGCAAGCAGAAATTAGGGTTCTTGAAACCCAGAACAAAATCTGAAACTTCAACGATCCCGAACATAACTCGAAATATAAATCTTTAAGACAAATGAACAATGAATCTGATACTCGAATCTCGAAAAAAATGAACATAAACCCCTCGAGAATCGACCCGCTCTGATACCATGTTATAAAATATGAAGAATGCGGAAGCGGAATGATAAAGAGTATAAGAACATGAAAGATCAACATGGGAACACCATGATTTTACGTGGAACCCTACTCCGTGAGGAGCGGGATGAAACCACGGGAGAAGCCCTCAAAGGGGCATGCTATGCATTACTTTTTCTCAATGAGTACAGGAGGTCTGGGGCTCCTTATATAGCCTTCCCAGAGCCTCCAAGTCCCACCATTGGGCGGTATGGGACTAAACACAGGATGGGGTAAATGGATCTTCTCCAGGATCCATTTACCCTGCTACAACTCAATAGGTGCACTACCAAATACTCCAACACTTGGAGTAGCATGTGTCCTCGGAATGACCAGTACGATAACAGAACGAGCACGTCTGACGAATTCGTCCTCCCCTGCCACGTGGACCACGGACACGAAAAGAAGACGAACCATCTCTCCCTCGTGATACTGCCATTACCGAAGGAGGTGGAGTAGCTGTGCTGGAGGAAACAGATATACGACTGAGCCTCTTGTAGACTTCCTCCATATGAGGAATAGTAGCATCGGCAAGGATCTGAGAGCAGGCTGCCTCGTACTCAGGATCAAGAGCTGCAAGTAATACTCCTACCATGGTAGCATTGCGAAAGGTCTTCTGTTGCTCGGGAGTGGCTGTGAGCAGGATGGTACTGTATAATTTCTCGAACATCCCTCGCAGTGACGTGTACCGAGAGTGAAGTGGCATTCCATTTTGCTTCATCGTAAAAATATCATGTTGCAACTGCAGCATCTTAGTCTCGTTCCGCACTTGATAATATGTAGTAGCCAGAATATCCCACATCGCCTTGGCGGTGGGCTGATGGAGGACGTCATTGGCAATCTCCATCGAAAGCGTCCATGATAGCCAAACCTTGGCATACGCATCATCAACCTCCTAGGAGGCATATATCCCCGTCTTCTCTGCCGGCTCATCTTCGGTAAGAATGTGTTTCTTACCACATGACTTCATGAGGCTCAGGAACTGCATAGCCCAGAGCTCATAGTTTGTCCCGTCCATTTTGACTATTGGCGCCGAACCTTTAAAGGCACCTATGGAGGGCATATCAACCTTTTGATCTGACATGGTGCTGGAGAAGAAGACCTAGGGGTGATAGACAAAAGAACTGGTGTCTACAAAGACTGGATTGGATTCAAGTGCATATGTAGACTTTATGCACTTGAATCCATGAATGAAGAGGTGCCGACCGAAGAAGAAGAGCCCGAGAGAGAGGGCTGCGTCGACCGCAGCGGGAGAGGAAGTGGCCGGGGGGGGGGGGGGGGGGGGGGGGCTCGGCTGGCGGCGGGAGAGGAGGCGGGGGCCTCGGCTGGCGACGAGAGAGGAGGAGGCGGTGGGGGCCTCGGCTTGCGACGGGAGGTGGGCGGCGGCGACTGAAGGAGAGGGGAGGCGGGGGGCGGGTGGAGAAAAAACCCTAGGTTAGGGTTTGGCTCTGATACCATGTTAGAGCAAAATAATCTGTTGTATTATTCCATAGAGCCCAAGGGTCTCTTATATAGAGAGAAAATCCTTGGATAAATTACATAGATGTATAGGAAGATAAATAAGAAATACGTAACGATACATCATGACATAACGTAAACCTCTACAAAGTAGAAAAAGAAATAGGGCTACA